>OVAN01001141.1:0-44535 GCA_900406275.1 Anastatica hierochuntica | reverse complement strand
TGAAATGACATCTTGTTTATATATATATATATATATATATATATATATATACATATGTATGTATGTAAATTCATCTTAGTGGATTGATCTAGCGGTTAAAAAATGTTACTCTATTAACGACGATTGAATGTTAGAGGAGAAAAACTATATATATATAAAACAATCTAAAAAAAAGTATAAACGCGGGTCGGCCCGCAAAACCGCTAAATTATGCGGGGCGAATTTGGACATATAAGTATAAACCTTAACCAGCGGCGGACTGACCCGCATGATCCGCAAAAAAATCAAACCCGCAATGGATTGCGTTACTTGGACGCGAACCGACCTGTTTGACATCTCTATTAATAACGTAATATCATCTGGAAAAGAGTTTATAACTAGGCCCAAAAAGAGAGAACCCTGAAGACATAAGCGCATTAATAAAGGAAGGCAAATCTTGTTTTATGGAGAAAGTTTTCCCTGAAGATCTATTATTAAAAGTTGGTCAACAATTCAAAATGCATATATAGAACTGATTGAAAACGAACTAAGCTATCACCTTCCTGCTAGATCCCATATGGGCCAAAAATTCGTTCTGAGGCGATAAAGTTGCGACTTTCGCAAAGCTTCCCATCTAGGGTTTTTTTATTGCTCAAATTTCTGCTCAAAATCAAAGCTTAAATTTCGTTTGCTTATCCAGATCGTCAATGGCTATAGAGAAGGATTTGTGGAAACAATTGCAGAAGCTGAAGATTTGTAGTGACCTTGAGCCGTGGGTTATAAATGAAGAAGTTCAAGAACAATTCCAAAGGGATCATCACTTATGCTTGGTAGTGAAGGGGTTGAATCCAAGAGGAATATCATATGCTCTCGGTCTTGGAGAAGGCTCCCTATACGTTTAAAGGCTAGATGGTGACTATTGATAGGTGGGAGAACAGAGACAAGCCGGACTTCTTGCAAACTTTACCTTTTAAGGTAAAAATTCTTAATCTCCCTAATGAATACAGAAGAATAGGAATTATCAAGAATATAGCCTCAATGTTTGGAGTTGTTGAAGAAGATTGTGTTAGAGTCCTTGAACCTAATGCCAATCGTCCGACAATAGCCACTGTTAAAGTTCTGATGCACGTGGATTCAAGTATTATTTTGGCAAGAAGAGTGGAGATTATCAAAGGAAAGCCTCTTGTGGATTTGGAGTTCAGGTTTAATGCTCTTGAGAAATTTTGTACCACATGTGGCAGTATGAAGCATGAAGCAGAATATTGCATTCTCAGACAACTGGATTTAAAATCAGTTGAATCTTACATACAGATTGGAAACCTGAAACAAGCTCAACAAATAATAAACCATGAGAATAATAGGATCATAGTGATTGGTGAGGCCAAGAAGAGAATATACCAGCTGACTTCTGAAGCTTCTACTTCAGGTTCTGAGAATGATTCAAACCTCAAGAGAAAGGCTGAGGAAAACTTAGAAAAGGAAGAGGCTCAAGTTCTTACCAAGCAGAAGACTGTTGATGATGAAACTTCTCAGGGGAGGCTGGGAGCCCCAAAACCACCCCACCGCCAATGAGGATCCTTCATTGGAATTGTCAGAGGTTGAAAAATCCCCTGACTCAACTCTTTTTGAAATATGTAAAAAGGAAATGGCAGCCCAATATAATGTGTCTTGTAGAAACTAAAAATCCTAACTATTTTGTAGAAAATATTGGCAAGGAGCTTGGATATGATAACTTTTTGGTACAAGCTCCTGAGGGACTAAGCGGAGATTTAGCTATTTTCTGGGAAACTGGGCTGCAAGTAACAGTTAAGGGATCTCCCTCTTTGTATAATACAGACTTATCTGTTGTAGTTAATGGTAACATGTTTTGTTTGAGCTATATCTATGGTAATCCGGAGAAAACACTAAGGAATATCCAATGGAGACAAATGATTTCTCAAGAAGCAGATGAAAATTACAAACATATTCCTAGAATTTTGCTTGGGGATATGAATGAAATCAGGAGCAATTCAGAAAAGAAAGGGGGACCTATCAGAGCCGAAGGTAATTTTTCTTTATTCAATGAATTAATAAACAAGTTGGGTCTTCAGGACATTGCTACGGTGGGAGGATTATACACTTGGGAAGGCAACAGACACTGTCAAAGTGTCAAATCAAAAATTGATAGGGCACTAGCTAATGTTCTTTGGTTAGATCTTTTCCCTAATGCAGTAGTCAGGATTTTGGAATGGCAAGCTTCCGACCATAGACCTCTACTGTTAAGCTTGGATCGAGAGAAATGGCAAGGGAAAAAGCTCTTTAAATACGAAAATAGATGGAGGATGGAGCCTCAGGTGCATCAGGAAATACAAAAAACCTGGAATGAAGAGTGTATTTCATTACCTCCAGAATGCTTCGCCACAACATTGAAACATTGCAGACATGCTCTTTCCAAATGAAAATCAAGATCAGAAAATAATTCGAGGAAAAACATCCAAGCTCTTCAAACAGATATTCAAAAAGCGTATGAGGTTTATATGATTGATTTTGATCATATTAATTCCCTTAAAAATTAGCTGCTGCTTGAATACAGAAGAGAGGAAGAATTTTGGAAATCCAAAAGTAGAGTAAATTGGCTGCAAGCTGGAGATAAGAACACAAAGTTCTTCCATGCAAAGGCAAAGGAAAGAAAATTCAGAAATCGTATTATCTCTCTTAAGGATGTAAATGGTGAAATCAAGTATGAACAGAAAGATTTAACGAGGATAGTATCTAACTACTTCTCGGATTTATTTGCATCTGAGGTACATGGGATGATTCCTTAATACAATAGCTTGGTCAGATAACCCCTAGAGTCACGAAGGAAATGAACCACTCTTTACTCAAGCCAATCTCCAAGGAAGAAGTGTATAATGCTCTAAATTCAATGAATCCTGATAAGACTCCTGGTCCTGATGGACTCACAGTTGGCTTCTTCAAACACCACTGGAATGTGTTAGGCCAAGGTGTGTTTGAATATGTTAAGCTATTCTTTGATACAGGGCATCTAGATCTGGAATTAAATAGGACACATATCTGCCTGCTGTCCAAGATAGCTAATCCATTGTTGGTAAAAGAATATAGACCCATTAGCTTATGTAACATAGCATATAAGCTAATATCTAAGGTGTTGGCTGAGAGATTAAAACCGATCATGGATAGTATTATCTCCACACAACAGTCAGTATTCATTCCTGGCAGGCTCATCACAGATAATGTGTTAGTAGCCCATAAGCTTCTTCACACTCTAACAACTAGAAAAAGGAAAAGGAAATTCATGGCTGTTACATTAGACATCATGAAAGCTTTTGATAAAGTTAAATGGAATTTCCTAGCTTATATGCTAAAAGCCTTGGGTTTTGCAGAACAGTTTGTCAGTAGAATAATGAGGTGTTTGACCACAGCTTCCTTGGAAATTTTGGTGAATGGAGAGGCCACTGATTATATATTCCCATAAAGAGGTATTAGGAAAGGTGACACTTTATCACCATACTTATACCTTATTTGCTCCGAGGGACTTTCACTATTACTGTCAAATTTAGTTAAAAGCAAACAGTTGAATGGTCTAAAGGGAAACAGAGGTGGCCCTTCTGTTTCCCACCTATTATTTGCTGATGACTCTCTCATTTTTTGCGAGGCAAATGAAGGAGAATGTGCTTCACTGTTGAATGCTCTGAATACTTATGGTAAGCTTTCAGGTCAGTGGGTAAATTACCAGAAATCATCAATCATTTTTGCTAAGAAAACTGACCATGATATGCAAGAAAAGCTGAAGCGATGCACCACTATTAACAAGACCACCGGTTTTGGAAAGTACCTTGGGCTTCTGGAAATGATAAATAGAAACACTTATGCTACTTTTTCATATATTAAGCAAAAGGTATTTACCAAGTTGCAAAGCTGGTTTTCTAAGCTCTTATCACCTGCCGGAAAGGAGATCCTCTTGAAGGCAGTTGTTACGGCTTTGCCAACATATGCAATGAGTTGCTTCATGTTACCAAAAAAGATCATCACTCGAATCTCCCAAGCTATCCGGAAATTCTGGTGGTCTACATTTGAAGATAAAAGTAAGATGCATTGGATTAGGTGGGATACTCTAGTTAAGACCAAGAAGAATGAGGTATTGGTTTTAGGGATTTTAAATCATTCAACAAAGCACTTGTGGCCTAGAAAGTTTGGAGGATGATTAAATATCCCAACTCACTTCTTAATCAAATTTTTCAGGCGAAGTATTTTCCAAAGGCTTCAATTCTAGAGGCCAAGACTTCCAAAAATACCTCCTTCGCATGGAAAGGAATATTTCAAGCTGTAGAACTCATCGAAAATGGCATCAAATGGCAAGTAGGGGATGGGAGGAATATTAGAGTGGATAAAGATAATTGGCTTCCGTTACAAGTGCCAAGACCTGCCAGATTGGTGCAAGGTACTCAGGACACATCTCTGTTAGTCTCAGATCTAATGGTGCCAGGTACGTCAGAATGGGACATTCAAAGAATGAGGAATGTAATTCATCCTCAGGATACATCCCTTATTCTAAGTATCAGGCCTAGTTTATCCAAGATTGAAGATAGTGTAGAATGGATACATACTTCTCATGGTTGTTACTCAATTAAATCTAGGTACCATTGCATTCAAAGTCAGAAGCCTAGTTCATCAATGAATCCTATTATCAATTTCAAAAGGTTGTGGCATTCCAATATACCTCCAAAGCTGAAACATTTTTGGTGGAGAGTGGTATATAAAGGCCTACCAGTGGGAGAACATTTCCTGCATAGGAATCTCCCTATTGATCCGATATGTCATTTTTGTGGTGATAATGTAGAAACTGTTAGCCATCTTCTTTTTCAGTGCAGGGTAGCTAGAGAAATCTGGTCTCTATCGCCAATTTCTTGTTTTGATAATGAAGGAAATAATGAACTACCGTTGCAGGGTAGCACCGTTTTTAGGTTGGCGGATCTGGAGGGCTAGAAACGATATTATATTTCAGGCAAATTAATGGAGTATCCCCTCAATTATTAGCAAAGCTATTACAGAGATGGAAGAGTGGGTGGAAGCAAATAAGAAAGTGGTACAAGGGAAGCTCTGTATGCTACTGACGGGGAGACTCAAGATCTGATGAATGGGCACAAAGCATATTGGAAATGTAAAGTAGATGGCTCTTGGCTCTCTAGCAAGGATGTGGCGGGCTTTGGTTGGATACTTATGGATCCTGAGGATAGAAAAATTGTCCAGGGTTCAGCTTCTATTGAACCGATCAATTCTTCATTAGAAGTAGAAGTTTATGCCATGCGAGAGGCAATCCTTCAAACCAAGAGGCTTGGATATTCTAAGGTACTTTTTATGGGTGATAATCAAATGCTATATTCATGCCTTCAGAAAACGAAGAGGAGTATCTCCTTGTATCTCCTTTGCAAGACTCTTTACGAGGTGTATTCACATACATTGGGGACATTAGGAGCTTTATTGACAACTCCGTTGAATACCTCTTCAAGTATGTGAGAAGAGGGACCAATGGTGAAGCGGATATGCTAGCTAAAGAGGCGAGAAAAAACTCAGCTTCGTACAGGATTGTCTGGGAAAATGGATCGGATTAGTGCAGAAATGTTTGATAGTTCTTGCTAGTAAACATAAATGTATGTAATCTCATAATCACTCTCTGTATCTTTTCTTAGTTTAATGAAAGTAATATGTTGGCCGGAAAAAAAAAGAAAACGAACTAAACTGAGATTCAGATAGGTGTTAATAAGCAAAATTTATGATAAGTGTTGGGGTGAGATCAGGAAGTAAAATCTCGAGATCTTGACCAAATGCTCTTCTGATCAGTGGGAAGGTCCGGTATCTTCCTTCTCTGATTCGTCTTTGCTCTGCAAATTCCCGGAGTTTGGAGAGTTTTCAGCTGTTACCGTCTCATCATCCTCGTTTTTAAGAAGCGATGAGAATGATAAAGGATTGTAGGTCGAGCTGGCCTTTTGCAACCCGCGTATGGCTCTCATTGCAGCAAGTGTACTCCTATATATATCCAGATTCTCATCGCCGAGAGTTGAGGATGTCTCAGCTGAGATTCTTGGTGAGTTGTTTTGATGTGAGGTTGACACTGTGTTAGAAGACTCCACAACTTCTGCTTCTGATGGGAAGAGAAGCTCAAGATTTGCCTCACATTCACGGACTAACCTTGTAAGTGGCTCAGTTGTAAAGAAGGGTTGATGAAGAACAACTTGCGTGAAAGGCAGACGTAGAAGTCCTCCTGTTCTTTTATCATACTTCTTCAAAATTTTGACAAGTCCTAGAATCCAAGATGTTTTAGCATAATATTTAATAAAGAAGAATTTTTATAAATCATTCCAGTACCTGCAAAATTAAGAGAGCTGTAGTTTTTAAGGAGCACCATCTCGCCGTGAATGGTGACAAGGTCTCTGCGAATATCCATCATTTCTTCACTGAACTCCCCATCCCTACCGTTCTTCTCTTTAATTTGCTGGATTCTTTCCTTCAGCTCCTGCTTGCAAAACAGATGAACGAACACATAAAGCTTTTTAAATGAACTTCATGTGTGAACTGAAAGCTAAGCAGAACAAGAAGGAAGATCTTGGACCATAACTTCAAAATCTCCAATATGATAAAACCACATAGCAATAGTTGTTTACATTGCATAATAACAGTGGGAGTAAGATAATATTACACTCGAATTGTAAGAAGCCTTAACCATAGCTTAGAACCCAATCTTGACAACTTAAAAATGAGAAACATACATGGATTTTTGTCACTTTCTCAAGGATATATGTCTCAGATCAATAGCCAAAATCGTGTAGGAGTGTCTCTAGAGGATCCTCCAGATAATTACATCAGATGAACAAGAACTTAGTTAAAGCAAACAAAAACTCGATACAGTAATGGGGAAGAAAGGGCGTTTTTGCAGGATAATAATCCTATCAAAGAAAACTAAAGTCGATCCAATCCTACACAGTTCGTCAGCCACATCTACAGAAATCTAAAGAGCGAGGAGCAAAACCTGTAATCTGATAACGAAATCTTCTTCTTTATCGACGTAAAAATCGTTAAACTTGTCGAGTTCCTCGTTGAGTATCCTCACAAACGAACCTTGTAGATCTTCCGTTGGCCTGACGCCGGGAAGCACAGCGTCGGCGTCGGCGTCGGCGGCGGCGGAGGAAGATGTATTAGTAGTGTCGGCAAAGACAGGACGGAGATCAATAGGATCGGAATCGGTGGAAGAGTAAGGGTAGTATTTGAGGAGCTTTTTCAAGGGTTTATAGCAGAGGAACTTGTCTCTCCACTCAGGTAAGGTTTCTTCAAGGTGGGTTCGAAACTCCTTTCCGAATTTCATGTACTCTGAGAGCTATTGGAGACGGAGATTGCTATGGGGGTGGAGGAAAAGAACGAGATACGCCTCTTTTTTTTTTTGTTTCCAAAAAGTATATTTCTTGAGAGAAAGAGAATGCGCGAGGAATCTTAGAGAAAGAAAGAGAGAGAATCTGATGAGGTGGACGTCGACAGTTTCTTTATTGGTTGCTCTTGTTTTCTATTTTATGAATTTTCTTATTGATTTCGATTTTATAAATGCATATCGATTAAAATCATAATGTTTTTGTTTCTAACTTACGATACAAGATTAATGCTTCTGCTCCGGCATGTACGACGATCGATTTCTCGAGACTAATTTATGCAGATAGATGTATGCATGTTTATTATGGATCTCGGATCCAACTCAGAACTTAGGGTTATGATTTTAGTTGGATTGCGTAGTAAACTAAGGACGAAATGTATTTTTATTGATAATTTCAAGGAAAGAACAATGTTTGACAAGAGTAAAATATTACTGGTTTTTAGAGAAAAAGTCAGATCCTTGCTTCGTTCTTCGTCTTCTATTTTTATAGTCTCTTTCCTCTATATTGTAACGGCGGCGAGATTTCCTCCGACGAATCTTCTTCCATCAGTATCCGTTGACCGTCATATTAATTTCTCATTTTCTTTGCGGGCCAAGAAGCCTTGCTCTTCCTGGCCCACTTTGTTTGTCCTAAGCAGACTTAACTCCTATTCTTATTTTTCTCGGCAAGTTGGGCCCTTGAGGCCGAAGTCTTCTATCTTGGTCTAGCTTCCACAAACTAGATTCGAACCAGATTTCGGGTAGGGTGAAAACCACCTCCAACAGGAGCCCCCTGAAGCTCGTCAAAGTGAATCGATTAGAAAATCCTTAAGTCGGATTCCTCAATTGATCTTCCTTTGACGAGATTCAAGAATTAAAAATCCCATAATTCGGTTTGAATATATGAATTTCCTCATCAGAACCGGGTTTTCCTTTTCTTGTGTCTTATTTTCGGATTGATTTTGTAAAGATCCGATTTGATTTTGATTTGATTTTCCTGGATCCCGCCATTGCTTCCATCTTCCACATCACCCTTGAAAAATGTGTCATTTAAAGTCGAAAACTCTATGCCTCCCCTCTTCCTTACAGTTTCCCCCACTTCCGCTAAAGGTTTTTTTCTCTCTAACTCTTTCACTTCTCTTTTTTTCCTTGGGAATCCCTGTTTTCTCTTTGCGATTTTTCGTTGCTTCGCTCGGTCGTGAATCGAAGCCTCTGTTTTCTTCTGCCATGGATTCTGAATCCCTAATCATGCGCCGCAGGAAACCCTTGTCTCTTGCTCCTCTCTCTGTCCTCAGACATGACGGTATTCCCGGGTCCTCCGGTGAAAGACCCTTCTCAGAGGAAGAAACCGTTGAGTTGCCCTTCTTCAGCGCAGATCCCGACGCGGCTGAGGGCGAAGGTGATTTCGCCACTGCTGTTGACAAAGAAACCCTTCCACAAGAAGGTCCTCTTGCCGTCGTCGTCGCTGTGCCGGTAGGCGTGGCTCCTGCGGTGGATGTCCCAAATGTCGCTCCAACAATGAGCACCGCCAAATCTCTTCAAAGTCTAAGGGAAGAGTATGACATTCCTGACAACGTTGTTTTCCTGCTCCCCTCTCCCGACGATAGGTCTTGGACCCTCCTCCTGGGTACTTCTGCATTTATGAGTCATTCTTCATAAACAGCCGTCTATGGTTCCCTCTTTCTCACCTCCTTATGGCCTACTGTCACTGACGTCAGATCGCCGTTTCTTAATTGACCATCGGCGGAATCAGGACCATTGTTGGTCTCCTCGTTCTCGCTGCGAAGATCGATCTCAAACTGGGGGTTCAACTTCTGGAACGCTTGATCTCCTTCAAGTTCATCTCCAAGAAACCTAGGATTTATTATGTCTCCAGAAATCCCTAACTTGTCACACTCCCAAATAGCAAGATCGACTTCTGGGAGAAGGTGTATTTCTATGTGCAGGCTAACTCCAATTCTATGCCTGCACTCTTCTCTAGAACAGCTCGCAGGAGCTGGAACACCAATGCTGTAGGCGACCTGTTTAGGTCGTCGCTTTAGTTGTGTTTGACTTCGCCCTTTACTAACTTGTTTTTTGCTGTCTTTTGTCTCCAGTTTGCCTAACTGCCAAGAAAGCGAAGGATTTTCCGACCTTGAAAGACGACCTATCTGCTCTCAGGGCCATTGAAAAGCGCAGGTGGGTAAGCTTTAATGCCACCGCATTGCCGCCGCTGTAGCCTCTCTAGCAGCTCGGGAGGCCAACTATCTTCTCCTCCTCTTCTTTGCATCTGATCCCTGACAATATTGATGTGACCTATCGTGCAGCTTCCAAATATTGAGCAAAGAGATGCTGAGCTGGTCCGTAGGCGGGCTGAGAAAAAAAAGGCAGAGGCTGCCCAAAAAACTGCCTCTGATGATCAGTTGCGGGCGGATACTTCTGCTGCAAAGGAAGCAGCCCCATCTGTTACTGTTGGAGATCCAAAGTCCTCCCAAGGGGCTTTGGATCTTGCTTCTGAGGGAGACGACACTCTTCCTCTTTCTCCCATGTTGATGCCTCCACCACCTTCGAGCTTCGAGACCTCGGGGACACCTGTTGCTGTCTCCGGGAAGGAGACTACATTAACAAAGGCCAAGGCAGATGCTAACAAGAGGAGAGACAAAGAGACGCCCTCCCAATCTAAAAAAGACCTTGCCCCACGTAAGGAAGTGCCTCCACCGCCTCCAGATGTGGGAGACCGTCAACCGGTGGACCCCACATCTAAGAAGAGGGTCTCCTCCTCTTCCACCACCGTGCCTTCTAAAAGGCTAAGGGCGGAGGAGAGAGGATCCTCTGGGTACATACTTGGAGAGGTCAGGGCCTTTGAGCAAAGGAGGTCGGAAGAGAGGAGGTCATCCCAGAAGGATGACGCGAACTAGCGGAGGTTAGAGGAAAGGAGAGATGAAGAGAGAAGGTCATCCCAGAGAGATGACGAAATGCGGATCTCCGACCTTTTGAAGGATAAAGACAAAGGTCCCTCTAAGGACTTCGGCCACCGAACTCTGGAGCTAGGAGAGTACGACTTTCAGTTTGGTTTTGCTGAAACTGTCCCTCTCGCTAACGACGTCCTGGTGAATGAGACGCTCCATTAGTACTTTTGACTATCCGGGGACTAGCCCATCCCCGAGAAGTTTCTTGGCAAGTCTTCTACCTACAAGAGATATGCCAGCGTAACACCGAGGTACCATCCTTATCCCTTATCTCCATTTTTCCGATCTCGCTGCTAACCCGAATTCTTCTTCCAATTCAGCAAATGAGTTTTGTAAACTGTTTGAGGCTTGAGTGCGAGGTGCAACTAAAAAAGGTAAAGAAGGCTACCTACAAAGACTATCACGATCTAAAGATCGAAAAGGGGAAGACCTTCAGTGTCATCAAACGCGCTATAGAGGTTGAGTACGCCATCAAAGGCATTCTAAGGAAGGTTAATGAGCTCGAGGCAAGTGACTCCGCCCTGCGCTCCACGCCGTCCTCTGCCAAGGAGGAATAAAAAATCTCTAAGGATGCAACCTCTTAGCACGAGGCCGAGCTGCAGAAGTTACTGGAGAATTGCCGGTAGGAGGCCAAAAAGAAGGAGTCCAAGCTGTCGGAGGAGCTGGAGAGAGTTCTGAAGACGAAGAACAACTTCAGGTGGAAGCTGGAGTCAGCTCAGAATGCACACGCCAAAGAGGTTGAGAGGCTTAGGCTCAAGAAAGATTGGGAAGTTCGGAAGGCTGCCTGGGGAGCTCGGAAGGAAGTTGCGGCTAAATACAAGCCCACGTTTGAGAAGGTAGAGAGAGAGATTTCAAAGACCTGGAGCTCGTCCACGAGAACACTCCTCTCCAGTATTTGGCCTAAAGTCGTGCTGAACTGCTGAAGGACTTGGCAAAAAAGAGCATCTCCAGCCTGGAGGCTGACAAAGAAAAATGGGACAGAGCCCTTGAGGACTTCCAAGCTGAGCTTGAGACTATGGACGTCGTCTAGCTTGACCTTGAACAGGATCTCTGTGTGTTTCCTCCCTCCGACAACTCCAGTGGCTCTACGCTAGTTGCCCTCGTGGCTTCTACCTTCACAAATCCGCTAGAGGTCACATCTCTGGAGGTGGGCGTTCTTGAGTAGGAGCCCATGGACACGGTGATGGAGGAGCAGTCGGTGGAGGTGGCGCCGACTGCTGAGGAGACTGCTATGGTCACCACGAGTCCCTCCGGAGCTCTTGACTTAGCTGTCGTGGAACCTTCTGCTCTAGCTCTTGACCAGTTTGGGTCCAACCTCCACGCTATCTCCCCTGAGGTTTCCTCTATGCTTTTAAAAGATCAAGAATAGGCCGCCTACGGCCTTAGCGAAATTTCACCTGTACCTTTTTTTTAAAGTTTTTTGCTTTCCTTTTGTACTTTTAATGTGTCCGGAAGGACTTTAATCCATAATTTTCGCTTTGAGGAGCTTCAATTTTAACCTTGTGTTTTTACTTCTCTATTGTTCTGCGCAATTTATAGATCGTGATATTTTGCCACCCTCCTTTATCGCTAGGACTTCATAGTACTTAGATCTTGAGTTAGCGGTAATCGCCAGAACTCAAGATCCTAACACTCCCCACTACATGAGTAGAAAATATTTTATTGTAACACTTAATGTTTTTCATTTACACTGTTTAAAGAGACTCTAGGACAACACGGAGTTCTAGCCAGAACAACGAAGGATAAGAAGTTATTATCATAGAAGATAAATTATGCATATAGTTCGTAAAGCAGTTATTTAGAGGATTACCACCTGATAAAAATCTTGAGTATAAATTTTATTTGAGACAAAATTACTCCCAATGACACATCAATTGAACCAACTCCAGCACTTATTTGTGAGAGAGAAATTGTCTTCAATAACCCAATCTTAACAATTTCTTTTTTTTTTTTTTCAAAAAGTTCATTATCATTTTTCTTTAGTGTTTGGAAATTTCTTGTTATTTCTGGTTTGATCAAATAATTGTGAAAAATAAAACCCAATTACGAGTTTGGAGTTAAAGAAATTTTGAATCAGGTTAGCATTACAGTTGGAAAGTTTTCGGAGTTCTAGAGATTTCTAATCATGTTAACATTATAGTTGGGAAATCTGCATTCATTTATTCTTTTAATCTTCTATGATAATAACTTCTTATTCTCCGTTGGGAAGCAGTTCATGTTCGGTGTTTACAAATTAGAGTTTAGGTAGCCCACATTGTTCATGCCTTATTTTGTAGCTCATATTTGTAATTGCTTGTAATCCATATGTGATTATGTTGTATGTGAGGCATATACGTCATTTTTTTTTCTGAAACTATTTTTTATTTCGATATAAAGATTTTCAAATTTATGTTGCCTTTTAATCTTCTAATATGTGTGGGACAATTTTATAACCAATTACTATGGTTATGATACAAGTAGAAATCAACTTTTTTTATTGTTACCCATGTTTGTCATATCAACCCATCTATTAACAACATTGTGGTTTCACTGTTGTGTAATTTATTCGATGGGTTTTTTTTTTCTGTTTTCTCTGAGTTTGAATCGAACTGAAAAGTCGTGTACAAATTCTACTTTACATATCTTGTCCATTCTAGCTAGTACTACTATATTGCGTCTCAATGAAAAAAGTATCTCAATAGCTCTCGGTTTTGTTACCATATATTGTACATGAGATAAAATTTCCCGAAGAAGCGAACTTGTCTCATAGGTTGTTCGAAATTGGTTTCGAACCGTCTGATTGGAAGCGGATTAACAATTACTCAACTTGTGGTGGATAAAGGACATTAAACCATAATTACAACCTGACCTCATGCAGCTCTTTGTCAGTTCTCATCATGGATATTTGATACAGATGGGAAATCACAAAATCTATGTAATATGTGTCTAATACCTTTTATCAAGGTTGTTAGTAACTAATAAAAATCATGAGATGTGGTGGTTATTCATGGGACAACTAATCTGGTATGGTGTTAAGGAGTTTGATCTAGCCACTGAACTTAAATGTCGCAAGATAAGAACATACATAAATAATAAAGGTTATAGGATATAAAAAGAAAAGTCATCTACAAGTACGACTTAAGGTACCCTTTGGAAGTAGCTTTGTAGGAAGGAAATGAAGCTAACTACAACTAGATCCATGGGATGCTCTTGCTTGAAAAGAAATACAAGAACCTTGTAATTCGTTTAAGGCTTGTATTTCTTGTGTTGGCTTACGGTATCTGATGTGTGACATCGAAAACCAGCGTGATTAGGGAAAAGTATCTTAAAATTGTTGAAGACATTGATGGCTTTCTTACATACCCATAAGGTGGTAATGTTTCGTGAACAGCGAAGCTTTAAAATTTATATAAGCCCATTTCCTAAAAATCACACAATCCGCAAGTGCACACATATGCTATTGCAGTACTTAGGGGTCGAACCAAAAGGAGCGCATCAAGCTAGAATAGTCTAAATTTTGAGAATCCACAATCCCTCCTAATCTAAGTGAATCGAGAAGGTTTGCAGGTCCTAACAATCTACTAAGCAATGCAAAACAAAAGCAATAACATAAACAAGATAGAGAAAGCAAAACAAGAAAGTAAATTAAGCTAAAGAAACAAACATTAATGAAATGGCAAGAACGAGAAATAAAGATAAGTAAAGCGATGGATCAAGGGTGAATGTAATTGAAGAGACTAGTGGATGGTAATAGTGGTGTTAGTTCAAGCTATTAAGAGCAATTTTATGACCAAAGACATCTATAGCTTACTCCACTCTCATGGTAGTAAACCATTTCCTATATGAAACACACTCAAATCTCGCTTATTATGATTGAAAAATCAATAAGAACCATTAAGAACATGTCCATTTAGTCAGTAAAATCTCTAGCTATCAATTCTTATTGGCTAAGCTAAGTTTAGCATGAATTAGGTTCTCCTAGGCATTTCATCGAACACCTCTCAGGCGTGAAATGCATACACTTCAAGATTCATTCAAATCAAGCATTAATGCCTCCTAATCCACTAGAAACTAAAGATAAACTATCTCTAAGACTAGGCCTGGGCGTTAGGTTACGCGTTCGGTTTCGGTTCGGTTCTCGGTTCTTTCGGTTCCCCAAAAATTGGAACCATCCAGTTCCTAAAGTATTTCGGTTCGGTTCTGGTTCGGTTCCGCTTTGGTTCAGGTTTGGTTCCGTTTGAATTAAGTAACCATTCAGGTATTAATGTTCATATACTTTTAGGTATTTTCGGATATTTTCGGGTATTTTCGAGTATATTTTCGGGTATTTCGAATATTTTCGGGTGTTTTTAGATATTTTTGGTTACCCGTTCGGTTCCGGTTTTTTCGGTTCTCAAAAATTGGAACCATTCGGTTACTTTTTAACTATGGTTCGGTTCCGGTTCGGTTATTTTTCGGTTCTTTCGGTTCGGTTCTTCGGTTCCGGTTATTTTGCCCAGGCCTACCTAACACCATCATTACACTCCTATCTAGCCAAATCTCAAACACCGAAGATCCATCTAAATAGTCTACTCACAAATCATCATGGAAGGGAAGAGAGTAGAAGAAGAAATAGAAAGCATAATCATAGATAAAGATTGAGTTTTTGATCCAAAATACAAATATAAAAGAGAGATTCTTGATCTTAAAGATCAGGAGAATAAACTTAAAACATCCAAGAAAGTATTGAAAAGTTGATAAGAGAAGAGAATTTTTTGTTCTTAGAGGCTATGAAGGGCATTTATACAAGTGGGGGTGTAAAAGGGTGCCCTAAAGTGAAAAGCTGCTGAAACGCATGCCACTATCGGTCCCGTGCATGTGGCTATCGACCACATGACCGATAGTGGCATGCACTGAACAACAACCCTGCTAGTACATGTGGCTATCGATCCCATGCATGCCACTATCGACCATGGGATTGATAGCCACATGCATTGGATAGTGTTTAGCCTCTTCTTTGCTCCTTTGATGGCTCCTTTGCTTCCACACTTCAAATATGTATTTAGCAATTCTTTCCCTTGATTCTTGGCCTCAAATCCATCTTAAATTCATCCATTTAGCTCCCCCATAGAGCCACCCCAAAGGTTCACCTACAAATGCAAAGAAATGCATGCAAATGTGACAAATCCTAAGTCTAGACTCTAAACTTAAACTAAATGAATTTTGACACTAAAATGCATTATGTACAATCTAAATGCAATCAAAACATGGATAAAAGAAGCTTATTAATGCATTAAAATATGTACACACCAGGTAACACTACAAGAAAAAGTGGCATTGATAGCACAAGGTCTAAACTATGAAATAAGATAGATAGAGTTTGTGCGCCCCAGTTATAATATAGATAACGTTTTGTACGCTATGTTATTTGTAAATTACAATAGCGGTGTTTTACATATGCTATTGTTGGTTTAACCTATTATAGCGTTTGATGCAGATAATATATATGGTTTATAATAGCTTCGATGTAGTGCTCTGAATTATATTGGTAGCTCAACTGTACATGCTATAGTACTATGTAATATAACTCATTATTTTAGATATGATTCAATGCTTTGTAGCAGGATTTTATACTCGATAATATATGTTATTATAGCACTAATTTAGTCTACATAAACTGTTATGAATACTATAGTAGTGAACCCTTTTGCCATTGATCAAATTGCTCAAAACATCTTCATAAATATATCACAAGTTATACTTAAAGTCTCAAAAACACAATACCAGTACATTAGTCTACTTCAAAGTACATAAAACAAACCATTACATGAGTCTCAAACAAGTCTAAAGAGATAATCTGATTTAACACAAGATGACTTTGTCTTTTGTCCATATAATGGGTGAACCAATTGCATCTCCCATACTCTCTATCTCACTTGATAAGCGCTAAACTGCTGCATTCTTCACCTTCACTACATCAACCCAAACTTTGACTGCGTCTGGCTCTAAGGGCAAAAAGTGGCAAGTTACTTCTGTGTTGTCCAAAGCCCATCTTCCTTCAACAACAACCTGCTTCTTTCCGCCAATATCCATCAATTCGCACTTCTAATTCTCTTTCGGAACTTCCATTAGACCGCGACGCTGCAATGGTTCCAAAAAAAATTTCATTATTGTATAATCAGTAACAACATAGTATTTAATACGACATAAAAGAAAATTTTCAGAGATCTTCGAGTAGGAGATCGTGGAGTTGGTTTAGCTTTCTTTACTATTGCAGGTTTTGGACATGATGGTGAAATTTTCTGCTTAGGAGATTTAGAACTTTGTGATGCAGATAGTGGGACCTCTGGTGATGCAGATCCTGAACCATTTGGTGAAGCAGAGACTAAAACTTTTACTTAACCAGAGACTCAACCTTTTTGTGAACCAAAGATTGAAACTTTAGGTGATGCAGAAACTGAAGCTTGTGGAGACGATTTAGAATTTGATTCTTTAGGAGTTGTTGTAGTTTTCTGAGTAGAAGATCTTTCAGATGTTGCACCTGTGGAATCTTCAAACACACAATTCTTGGCAGGCCATGCTACAACGATTTCAAAGAATGCCCAAGGTATGACTTGTCTTTAGTAGGCCTCCATAGAAATGTGTCAGGGTCATGCACCACATCCAAAAAAACCTTCACCGCACTTGGTCCAAGCGGAAGACCATTAACAAGTGTTTTTGGATCTTGACTCAACCAACGTCCTTTAGCAACAAAAACTTCATCACTTTGAGCCCAATCTAGAAGCTTGCATTTGTTAGAAGAATCCGCCGTTGGGCTCTATCATACACATACAAAAATCATTATGCGTATGCCCTCACAGAGAACTACATAACTATAGAGTTTGATATATGGTTATGTGGGAGAAAATTTACCATAAGAGGAATGTCTTCATTGTCTGCAAGAACACATTTATTGACTTGCCATGCAATCATTTCTCCAACAGCTTGGTCAATAGTATGCATCTCACTTCCAGGTCTCCGTAGAAAGGCATTTTCAACCAAGACTTTAACAACAATAGGGCCTAATGGAATGTTATTGATAAAGTCTTCTGTATCAGAAGAAAAAATAGGTCCCTCAACAAATTTTTCATAAGTAATATCCCAATCAACCAACACACACTTAGGACCGGTTCTTGACTTAAAACTCTACAAATGTGTAAGTTTGACGTGTCAAAATTTACAGTACACATTCCCATAAAAAATGAGGCATAAAGGAGCTTACTCTTGCATCAGCTGAGTTTTCACCTGTTTCAAGTTCTGGTCTCTACAACATAAAGGTTTTCATAGTCAAAAACCATGTAATAAAAAAGGGTAAGAGTTTACATCTGATGAATTATATCTTACTTGTTTCCTGAATCTGGCAAGTTCATCTTCTAACTCAGAGACCTTGCCTATTAAACGAAATTGATTCTCTTCCATTTGAGTCATAAAAATGTCTCTTCACTTGAAAACATGCTAACTTGGCCATATTCATGCTTCAACCCATTGCCCTAATCATGCCAAGATTATCAGGTCCTAAGAGCTTTGTTAGTTCATCATCTCTTGGGTTTGCTGAATTTGATGGAGAATCACTACCAAGAATCTCAGCTGCTTGTCTCTGTCACATATAAAATACTAACATTCAGAATATAATATTCAATAAGAACCAACCAATAGAGCATTGACTTACAAATTTCGCAGCTGCTTTCATATTGACTGGAGTACCATTTTTTTTAGTACGTGACTTGACTTAGACCTTTATCATAGTCACTTCAGATGAATCTTCATTCTCCTTTTTCTGTGGAAAAACAAAAAATGCATTATCTAGGTAATGTTATATGCAAATCTTTTAAGAGTAAAGGAAAATTATGTTACCATATCTTCTGCGAGTCTGACCATTCCCTTACGGCTAGAAGTGTGGAGAATCTATAAGCGCCTTCTATCTTTGTATGAATCACTCACATCCTAGGATATAATTGTTAGTAAGACATTCCAATCCAAATGACCAAGTGAAAAGACATAAGAGATAATACCTTAAAGGCTGGACTAGTCTTCTGTTTGACAAATTTACGCCATTCGAATTGTGTAATATTCTTCGGTTGCAACTTCATCCTCTCTTACATAGTACTAGCTTCATTCAATATCTTCAAGACTAGGTGTGACTTAGAAGACCTCCACAAAAAACTCATTTTCTTCATCAAAATATCCTTTCTGCTACTCCTCATGAATCTCAAACCTTGTCTGTATACACAAAATGATAAAGTTAACAGATAAAACTCATTTATATAACTTAGTATATTAGATGAAAAAGTAAAGGAGAAGGTAACCTGAATAGACATCCAGAGAACTGTTTTCATCTCTTCAGTGATTTTTCTCCAATCTTCAATTGTCACAGGAACATGTTCCTTCACCAATGGACCAAGGTATGATGAAAACAAAATATATCCTGACCCGACAGGTTCTCCCGTATCATTGAATTCAACTTTCACTCGGGTATTTGGATCTTTGGCAATGTGTTTCATTTTTGTAGGTCCTCGTTGTTTCTTACCCATAAGTTGCTGTGGATGCTCATGCTCTTCAACCATTTCAACCTCACCAATAGGATCTCCATCACCATCCTTTTCCTCAGTCTCTTTTTCTTTGTCATTATCTCTCACTCCAACTGAAGTTTCATCATTTGCAGCTTCTCCATTCTCTTCAGCCTCATCTTTCTTTTCAGCCTCATCTTCCCAATCAACCTCATCATAATTGTCATTCTCTACACCTTTTTCAATCTCTTCAGCTTGTGGTTCTTCTTCTTCATTAATATGTTGTTCTTCTGTATGCGTGCTATTTACCACATGATCATGTATTCCACCTTCTCTGCGACCTTTTTTATTGTCCTTCTTCTTAGTGACCTTCCTCTTGCTAGTTTTTTTGTAGCAGCCTTTTTGCACACCATGTTAAGTCACCTGAAACATACAATAATTTAATCAACAACCCAATACAACATGTGACAATGATAACAACACATCAAAAGGAAATCCTAGAAAATAGACAATTCTCAAGCAGAAACCCCACAAATTAAAAAGAAATCATATCACACATAAATGCCTTCACAACTAACTCGGGCATTATGATATTCTTCTACTTCTTCATCCATTTCAGCTTGTAAGGGCAATGGTCCGATCTCTGCATTCACTTCGCTTTCCTATTCCTCATTTTATTTTCTTGAAGGACTTTTAATAGCACATACCAACTGGATGCATCATTCTCTCTTGAGTAAAACATTTGCTTGACTTGAGAAGCTAAAATGTAAGGATCCCTTGAAAACAAAACTTGACTTTGACTCAAGTTCACAAGTGCGTATCTATCTTCAACCTCAACTTCGTTACCTCTTACTACCCATTGAAAGGCACGTAGAAGACATTATAATATAACAATATGATCACTGTTACTCTCCCATAGTATCCTACTAAGTCAGAAACTTGTGAAGTGTCTCTAACATTCGTTCCGTACATCGAAATTGCTTCATAATATACCTCAATATTCTGACTCTTTCTGTCAACTGAGCTTATGTTGAACCTCTGACCATTCACTATGTAACCTGTATATGACCTAGCAGTGTATCTAGGACCATATGCCAACCATTTTAGTGTCTTATTGTGGCTTTCTGAATGAATTGGTACATAGAAAATAAAAATAGAAGTCATTATAATCCTTTACATAGAAGCACATTTCTAAATTTAAAACGGAGTATGTAATACTTACCTTCTCTTTTAGCCAAGAAGCAAAATTATTAATATGCATACTCCATAGAAAAGTTGGATCTCTGTTACATCTTGCATTTGTGTCTTTGCAAATACTGCAGGTGCTTGTTTGTGAAAAAGTTAGAAATCAGACTTTGTATTTGACACATAAAAATGACATGTCAAACATGTATTTAATTGCAGTAACTTACTCCACATAATCATCCACACAAGCCATATTCTGAATCACATCAAAATGGGCTATTCTCTTCTCCATACCAGACAAAGTAATTAAAGTGGCTGCAGATATTGGACGACCTTCTATTATAGACTCACTCTCATACTCTGTATTTCTATCGTTTTTTCCCTTGACACTTGTCTTTTTAAGGATTTCTTTACAGAATCGCATACATTCTTCTGCCATGTAGGACTCAGCAATACAACCTTCATGTCGTGCCGGGTTTCTAACCCAATCTTTGAGAACTTTCATGTACCTACAAAGAAGTTAATAGTTAAATTCCATTTGATTCAAAGACAAAATAATGTAAAAATAACAAAAATTTAGGTTATACCTCTCAAGTGGATACATCCATCGGAAAAGGATTGTCCACTTAGTCTAGCTTTCCTTCCTAGATGAACTTTTAAGTGTACCATAATATCGAAGAAGCTGGGAAGGAAATATCTCTCAAACATACAGAGAGTCTCAACAATTTCAGCTTCCAAAACTGAAAGCTGCTCCATATTAAAAACTCTCTGACATAGGTGGTTGAAGAATGGACATAAGCGTAATATTGCATAGCTAGGACCTTTAAGCATCATAACTTTGAGTGCAATTGGGAGGAACCATTGCATTAACATATGATGATCATGTGACTTGAGTCCTGATACCCTACTATCTGCTAATGATAAACCTCTTGCTATATCTTAACAATATCTAACAAGCCCTTTAAACTCATAAAGTCTCTTACAAAAGACTTTCTTCTCATCCTTGTTCAAAGACCAAGGTGTTGCGAGAAGATGTGTTCTTTAGCCTTTGGTGGTAGCATGCAAATCCTTTCTAGTACCAAGAAGTTCCAGATCTTTACGAGCATTAAGCCCATCCTTTGATTTCTCACAATGTAATATTGTTGAGACAATGCTTGCTGCTACGTTATGCTCTTTATGCATCACATCCATATTATGCCTTATATGGAGTTCTTGAGTAATAAAAACAAAAGTAAACAAAACCAAAGCTAGAAAAATCCAATATGATCAATATTACAAAAGATGAATGTACAATTGAAATTACCTCCCAATAAGGTAGATTGAAGAATATTGATCTTTTCTTCCATCTCGACAATTCCTCCTTGTCTACTTCATCTTCTTCCTCTTCCTCATATTCACTAGACACATCTTCACCATTAGATTCTATGATTTTCCTCTTCCTTCTAGTTGCTTTTACATTTCCAAAATGGTTATGAAAGTTTCTCATGTTGTGATGGCCATATAATATTCGACCCTTTCTCCCATAATCAGAGTGTCCATCAAACCAAGCCTTCTTTGCCCTATATGCATATGTTGGTGGCAGACCCTTACTGCGATACATATAGACATGCTTTCTACTAAATTTGAGCTACTTACTATCTGTGTTTTTCCGGCACACAGGACAACCCATTTTCCCTTTCACTTTACATCCAGCTAGATTTCCATAAGTAGAAAAATCACTAATACTTTACAACACCATTGCTTTGAGAGTGAACACAGATTTACTGCAAGCACCATATGTTAACTCACCTACACTCTTAAAATGTTTTTAGATAATATATTAGGGATTCTAAGTAGACATCAATGTAGTTACCATGTTGCTGTAGACTAGGAATCAACAAGGTTAACATAATATTCTCCTTCATGCATATATCAAGTGGGAAATTATAGTTAACTAGTAGGACATGCGAACAACTATACTTACTATTCTTCATGATGCGCGAATTAAATCCATCTGTTGATAATCCAAGCCGAAAATTCCTCTCTTCAACAACAAAAGATGGATATTTGTCATTCATTTAATTTTAAGTCACTGAATATACAAGGTGTCTGAGTTTCCTGTCGCTTCTGTTGTTATTAAAGTGCCATCTTAAACTTCTGGCCATGTCTTCAGACCTAAACATCCTCTTGAGCCTTTGATTACCGGAAAGTATCTTAATACTTTCTAAGGGACACCTTTCTTTATCTCACCAGTGGCATAACCTTACACCTTAGAACATTGCACTTAGGACAATTATCCAACGTCTTGAATGCATTTCGGAATAGGTAGTAGTCATTGATGCACGCATGAATCTTTTGATAACCCATATCAAAAGACTTCAGAAATTTCTTCACATAATAAAATGATGTATGAAGCACATTGTCCTCTGGTAACATATCCGGCAATGTCTCTAGCAGTTCATTAAAGCTCTTGTCAGACCAACCATTCTAAGTCTTGAGTCTAAATAGTGAGACAATAGTAGATCGCTTGCTGTGGTTGGAACAACTTGGATATAAAGGTGTTTCAACATCTGCTAGCTTTGCCAAGAACTCATCTTCTTCCTTGTCCTCTCCCTCTGCCATCTCACAGTAGTGATGCCCATCTAACTCCTCATCTAAACACTCAACAACTCTATATAACCCAAAGGTCTCTTTATTCTGATGTTTCACTTTGCTTTCACCTTGACCCACATAGTTCACTTCTGCATGATGGCACCAATCCTTACACAACTTGTAAACTTTATCCATTCCCCTCGTGACAACATGATCTACTACAACACTGCCTTTATGTCGATCCACATGGCGGTAGTCTTTGCAAGGGCATATCATCATCTTTCTTTCTCCTGAATCCCCAGTCACAACCCGAAAAAACTTCCAAGGACCTCTCTCATAATCAGGATGAAGTCTTAAGTTTAAGACAACAAGAAATTCTTAAATACTCAAATGCCCAATGGGTACCAAAGCTATATTAGTAAATACCATACCTGCAGAGATGCACCCATGCCTTGTCCAACATTATATGATATAGTCTTAATTAAAACCTTTAAAACAACAGCTCAAGCCCATAAGCATAACATCAAATGGGTACTGTCAATGAGTATAAAATGACATCAAATTACTCAAGCTCAGAGAACTTACCCACCTTATCAAGTCAATTAAACATTATCAAATAAGACCATGTCAAACACATATCACTCTGTTGGAAATAAATAAACATTGCGCTACAACGAAACAACCAAAGCAACATACATTTTATAACCAACCAAGCATAATAGTCATAATTCAATAGGAAAAGAAATGAATCAATAAAGTAAAATACAATATGGATGATGAGACTAACCTGTCGTGTCTGTAGTGCGAAAGTGAAGCTTCAGTTTTTGTAAACGAATCAGTCTATGACTCTCAACCCTTAAAAATAGATGCAATCTAGTGAAGATAAATTTATAGAGAGAAAATTTAATCTATAGAGAGAAAATGTATACAATCTAGTGCAGATAAATGTGTTCATTTGCTAGTTTAAGTAGTTAATTGGAACAGATGCAACCAAAATTGAAATATTTAGAAAAATCTTTGAACTTAAAATTGAATTGAACTAACCCTAAAAATCACAGAGACATGCGAAAACAAATTTCGTATATTGAAGCTCGAAAAATCACAGATTTAGGCCAAAAAACCTAGACATTGTGACGGAGGACAAAGAATCACAAATCTATGACTCTGAACCCTTAAAAACTCTTAATTGAAAGATTTGAGAGTCTAGAAAACTACCTTAGCTGGAGATTGTGACAAAGGACGAATTCGTTGTCGGAGACGGTGGCTTCTCGTGGCTAGGTCAACGGTGACGGAGATTGTTGCTCTCAATTTTTATTTTGATTTGCTATGATAGAAGAGGGAAAGGAGAAAGTTTCCTCGATTTTGTCTAAGTGTTGGCGGTTCAAAGTTTTACGCCAAAATAATTGCCGCCACTTGATAATTTGGCTAAGTGTTGGCGAATTAAATCATTTTTAGTTTTCCGCCTGGTGAAACTTTATCTTAGCATTTAAACAGTGCTATTATATGGTTACCACGATAGAAAATTATCTTCAATAGCACTTCGTGAAACCGTGCTATAGGGGAATGCTATCAATGCCACTTTTTCTTGTAGTGTAAGTCTTTCTTACTAACTGTTAACAATGCAAAGGGGAGAGAGATGTCGACATTTACCCAAGATTCATGGCAATTGAGGGTTTCTCCCATGTTATACTTCTGGTAACTATTGCTGCTTATCCCGAGATAGTTAACCATCCAATTTTACATTTTTATGTAGAAGAGGAACGTAAGACGGTTGTGGATATTTTACAATGTATAGCTAAAATGAGTTTGATACTTAATGTTGAACGAGCTTGCATGCTTGATAAAAGAGGAGATATAAGTTTTACTTTTCATACCTATCCATTACACTAACGTACGATAGTTGTTATATCCATATTATTAGTAATACTATTTACGTAGATGATATCAGGTTTATTATTTTTTAACTTTCTTGTACAATATATCACTTCTCTATTGCGATCTTAATATTGTATTTTCTTACTCGTCTGTCAATGGTTACACCTAAATTATGATTTCATAGGTACTAGTTAAATCATGCTTGGCTGAATATTTTGATGGTTACGGTCGTGACATGGAGTTTGCTGATGGATAATTGGCACTCAAGACGATTACATGCTATCGTTGATACATGAAGAGTACACATTTAAATATAACTCTTGTGTCGGTGGCGTGAGAGCGAAAAATGTTATCGAGGTTAACAATATTAAAGTTGATGCCGAAGATGATGAAATTTCTGATGAAAATGAGGAAGATTTCATTGAATCTTCCTAATTCAGCATACCTCGTGGGGTGATGGTTCTTCATCTGAAGTACGTGGCGAAGGTCCCGTGGTGGTGATCATACAACCCATATAAAGCGATTGTTTCGAATTATGGCAGAGAATTATGTCTCCCAGATGACATAACTTTTTGAATTGTGTGCTGGTTCGATCTTGTCATTGGTAAATTATGTGTTGAGTTGAGTTCAAACAAATAGTTTATCAAATAGTAAATCGAATCAACAATGCTTCTAGTTAACATGAGTTGTGATGAGTATGGACACATTAACTCTTTCGGCATCCGAGACAATGAAAACCTTCCTCAAGGAGAAGCTAATGATCATGTCTTCCCAACCCCCTTAGGTTAACCTTATTTAAAACACATATTATGGGTGTTCAGTTACCGTAAATTACTATTCTCATAGACTTACTTACTTTTAATGTCAAATAGTGTATAGTCGTTCAAATGGATATTCAACATACATTTGTTTATGAATATTACTTTCACATTTCAGCGCCTCCCACAAGAGAAAATAATGTTCGACGATGTTGACAATGAAGTTACATTACATTTGTTTTTGCAATGAAGTTAACGGTATGATAATGAAAATAGAGGGTAAAGAAGACAAAGAGGTATTTTTACATACTTATTATGTGAATTTTATTTTGTTGCAGTCAACACTACATACTATTTTCTGGACTCATGTAGGAGGGTGGTACAACGGAGCTGTTAAGCCTATCAAAGGATGATTGTATGCCAACTATGTAAGCAGCTGTTAGCAAGGGGAACCATAAGGTCAGTGATGCTCCTGCTTTCTTAGAGGAGGTATGTTTACTATATATTAGATATACTATTGAAAATTGTAGTACTATGTGAATATATTGTTCCTTTAGTGAAACCGTTTTTTTTTTTCCGATTCCAAGCACCCCATCTTAGTGAGAAGCATGCATCTGCGAGTTTAACTGATGCTTCCAACACTGATGAAATTTTTTTTATCCTCCCATTGACTCGTCATCTTTCTCCCTTTGTTTAACTCAACTAGAGAACAAAAACGATATTATAGATGAGGTAATGTGATGAAATTGATACAATATACACTATTTTTACATACCATATAACGAAAATCAAATTATTTATATGTTATTCTCTCCACAACCGCCTGTAACACGTATAGAAGTAAAGTTGTTTCTAACCGTACATAGGCTCTTATACATCCACCATCATTTCCCCTCGAGCTAGCTCAATTAGATGCATGAGAAGGATCACCTTCAACAATAATAAATATAGTAATTACTATACAATTAGTATAACTACATTAATTTCAAAAATTTAATGGCTTACGTGATTTAAATTGTCAACAATGTTCGGGGTAAGGAGAAATCAACCGCATGTGATGTCGATGTTGCAGCAACAAATGATGTAGCAGCTCTTATGGTACAGTTTCGTGTACAGTTCAACCATCACACGTATTCGTTGTGTACTTAACTCAAATTTTTTTTTGTTGGTTATCCTTAAACTGAAAGCGAATATTGGTGAGGGGATGAAACCATCAGTTCCCAAAGTTAATGTTGTTGAACGTCGTACTAGAAAGCGAGTTGAACAACGCTCTCAAAAGTTCACTTCAACTATTGATAGCCCATGCGTATTGTGGGCAAGGGTGAAAGGAAAGAATTTTATGGTGGTGAATCTCCTAAGTAGAAGAAGACGACAATACATTTTCTTGTCTAAAATTTAACCCATTCGTTCCTTCGGAAATCCATCTGTCGAAAGCTTTCCTTAAATAGGTCAATCTTTCTATGTTAGGAATACATTTTTATTTATCTCGAATAATGCGTTTTCCAAAATATTTTTCTCCAAAAAAACGTTATTATTTACTTTCATATTGTTTCAATTCGGAAATGGAATTCACGTGGACAATACTGTTTTTCTCTTCATCCTTCATGGTCACGCATTATTGGCTCCAACAATATATGGATGATTTGTTACTTTTCTTTTTAGCATGTCTATAAAACTAGTTAGAATATTTTAGTTGACTAAATAATATTACTTCCCCTCTTTCAATTTAAATGAAGTTTAAGATTTTTACACATATTAATAAAACAAGTGAAATGTCTATTTTAACCTTGTCTTTTATCATTATAAAATATAATCACGTTTGAATAATTCATTTAACAAATTAAATGTTATGATCCCCATTCAATTGAGTCATCAAATATTAAATGAAATAGCAAATCTCACTACAAAGAAACCATAGTTTAGGGGATAGAGAATTAATGATCAATTAAATATTTATTTATTTTGGCTAATATATAATCTTTTTAATAGTCTTAATGTTTTACAAAACACGTACGTTAAAGATGACTAATGTTTAGATTTGCAAGAAAATTTTCAAACATAAAGCCAATTTAATAGAACAAAATTTTCATATCAAAATCTAAGTTTGATATTTGAGCCAAAAAGATCTAACCCTCATTGCTTATATAATGATAAGAAATTAACATACACTTTATATAAGAATTATAAACGAAGCAAACACTGAACCAGCTCAAAGACAAAGTAAAAATAGAGATGCGGAACTTGAAGTTGAAAGCATCAAATTCTTAAAATGAGAGGATATATGAGCTTGCTTTCGATATCCCCTTGTGATAATTCATAAAAAATGGCCAAAAGGAAGATCGAATTTTTTTATATTGAACAAAACAATGCAAGAACACATGTTTTTTGTGGTGATAAAGAGTTTCATGATGCTGCATCAAAAACTGGATTTAATATGGAATTAATGTGCCAACCATCAGACTCACCGAATCCTTCTAAAATCGTAGAAATTCTTGTTCGTTTGGTGGAAGAATCATTTGATTATCCAATTTTTTTTGATCCTTCAATCGTGTATGAAAGAAACCATAAAAGTTGGATGAACCAACAAATATAAAATACTACACATGAAAATTCTACGTGGGAGAGAAAAGGTCTCCTCCCTATACGGGTGTGATGTTTCATTAGTTCAATATGAGATACACCAATTAGGTTTGCGCATTTCAATTTGTCTCATTTGTGATTTACTTCTTTTGTTAATCTTTATCTATATTTATTTTGGTGTTAAGATTAAAAGAGATATTAATATTTACTTGTTACCACAAATGATGTCATAATAATTTTTTTTTTGTCAATGTAGTAGTTGTTTTATTCCTATAAATAAGAACTTGGTCAATATATTAACCAATAGATCAGAATGTGATGAACGAATTAGATTTGTTTGATTAGCGTTTGTATTTGCTTCATTTGTAATTACAATTTTTGTTAATCTTATTTATATTTATTTTAGTTTTAATATTAAAAATATCAATATTTACTTGTGACCACAAATGATAACATATTAATTGTTCTTTTTTTTTCAACATAGTAATTGTTCATTCTTATAAATAAGAACTTAGTCAATATATTAACCAGTAGATCAAAAAATTTAATTTTTTAGAAAATACTCTTAGTATTTTCAGAAAAATTGTTGTGGTTTCTTTATTTAGTCTTATTAGATTTTATTAATCTTAATATTGTGAAAATCATAATTCTACAATTTTATTACAAATATTGTTTCCAACGTACAACCATCAAATTACAAAATGATCTTATTTTAGAAACAAATTGGCAGATAAATCTTCAATATTTCCATGGTAACCTCTTCATCAATGTAATATGGCTTATTTGAACCGAAATCGCCATGGTCATTAACACCATTGTTGCAAATGAATTGAATCTCTTTATTTTCGCTTTTTTAGTTGGAATGAAGTTCACCTTCATCATTGTACGAATTGTTCAAAATATTTCCATGAAAATTATTTTATAAAAAAAAGAAATTTTTATTCTTAACATTTTCTTGTTTCATATTTTCATTTAAGAGTAAAAAACTATAAAGAACTGTGAGTTGATTTGTGGTGAATTGTTGGTCCTAGTTAATAGTATTATTTAAAAGATATTAAATATGGTGAGTGAAAAAGTTATTACAATATCTTTCATGAGGTTTCTTAGGCCAATATGATCATTTTGGTTTTTGAGCTTTTTGATCAAATGTGATCTAAAGAAAAGAAGGATAAAAGACAAAGAGTTAGTTAATTTTGCACAGAAAACTTAAAACCTCATTTTATATGAAACAAAATATTTCCATAAAATTTCATTTAAATTGAATCAGAGGGAGTATTATTTTTCCTCTTGATGGTAGGATATAGACATTCTTGTTCGGTTTGTCCGGATTTGGCATGATTTGAAGCCTAAGAACATATACTTTCTGCGTTTTATTTTCTTATTGGAGCTAAAGGGGTAGTTCATGACCTAAAATGCAGCCAATAAGGAATCTTTTTACTTCACATCACTAACATGTTCCGTGGATCAACGTCCAAAATGGTTTAATGGAGTCGAATTCCTTTACTGTCCATTTTCAGTTCAAGAAAGACATTGGATAGACCTTGTGATTCACTTGCTTGGATTGTCAATAATTGAATTAGATTTTAGTTTAACTAAGATTCAATTATACGATAGTGAACATAATACTAACTAATGTGAGGTTAAATTTTACCCTAACTAAAAACTAGATGCAAGTGCACAACATTCGTAGTAATATTTAGGGATCGAATCCGCAAGGACTAGTAGTCATAATTAGAACTTATATGATTTTGGACTAATCCAAGAACAATATATGCAAGGGTGTTGTCCCTGTTTTTATTTGGTTTTCATGGTTTTATAAATGCAAAAGAACCTAACCTACTCTATATCCTAATTTACAGAGGATAGATATATGAAAAGATATGCATCAAACATCAGAAAGTTAAAGTAAACAAACAGGAGTTATAAAATTCGACTAGGGACACAATACTTTGGTCTAGAACACAGCAAAAAATGTAGATCATCTCCACTTTTGAGGTTCGAGATTCTAAATTTAAACACAAAGGGACGTAGTCTTTTGGACAGCCTTGTAGTGAGTAAACACGCATTAATTCGATCAAGACTGATTGTTCACGATTCTAAATCGATTTACTTTCGAAGCCTACTTAGAAAGGCTCTTCAAATACTAGATCTAGCGGTAAGTCAAGCTTTTGGAATGCATACCACTATAGATCTATTCACTAACTAACTTAGTAAGCAAATAACATTACAGTTCAAGCAAACATGATAACGTTATTGTTAAAACCTAATTGATTAGTAATCCTATCCAAGTAAACTCATAAACTCCTTGTAATCTACTGTCTAACATGCAAATTGATAGATTGAAAACATGTAAGCAAAAAATCAATCATGACAGCAAACATTCATATCAAATCAATGGGAGAAAGATCGATAAAACCGAATGATGGAAGAAATATGGATGTATTGAGATGAGATGGGTCCTTTGGAAGCTACAAGGGGTACGAACCCAAAGCGTGTCATCCCTGTGTCCTTAAGAACTTATTCAATTTAAAACCTAAACAAATCTCTTCAAAACAAAAGCTAAAAGCAACTATTAATAATACATTTCCTCATTAGGTCAAAATGTGTAAAACCAGGCCTTAAGGCCTCCAAATGTTTGGTTTCGTGTAAAGAGATCTTGAGTTGAGTTATTGGGAATGAAAAGGCTTGTAATATATCCAATTGAGTCTTGAGAATGTCTGGTTCAAAACCCAAATGGTCTTTCTTTTGTTTTGGCCTTTCTACGCACCCTTCATATGCGAGACAACTATACCAGCCTTCAATAAAATTGGTGTAACTGTTTGTCTACTGCTCCAAATGATGCGAGACAACCTTGATCTGAAAGTTAATTCAATTCTCTAACTCCTATCCAAATTTAATCAAAATCCATTGAGAGAAAGACCTTCATCTCGGATGATAATTCGGATGCTTAGAAACTGCCCAGAAACTGATTTTGCTCCAATTAGCTCCACAAAGCTCCAAATGTCATTGGTTGACTTGAAATGACTTGAAATACAACAAATAGAATAAAAATACTTCTAATCGTTGTGAATTGCATAAAATACCAATAATACATACGAAAATCTAAAGGAAAAGTGGTAAAATAATGGTGTTATCAACTCCCCTAGACTTAGCTTCTAGCTCATCCTCGAGCTGAGAAAACGAAGAACATAGAAGAAGTTTGAAAACTTGGAAAATTATCTGGACTTTCTTAAGTTATTAGTGACTTTAACTGTCTAAATCCACTAACACCAGAGTCAATATTAGATCGAACCTTCAGTATAACTATAAGTCTAGCAACGTCCCCAATTAAACCACGACTAAAAAGAGTGACCCAGGATCTCCATCACTACTCCTAAATTCTATAGCATGCGGTCTTTTCGAGAGAGTATCAACCAAAGAACACGTAGACTTAACTCAATCAAGATCCTAACATTTTACAGCCCACAATCGATTCTTTTTCTCTTCCTTATTCACTGTTAAATGCTTTTTAGAGGCTAATTTTCCCTACTTTTCTTGGCTATCATTTTATTTTTCCTATCAGCCTCTGAGAATCGATTTTTCCCTACTTTTCTAAGGTATCATTTTATTTTTTCTATCGATCTTTTTATTCTTATTCTTTTAAGCGCGTTTGGATTCATTGCCTTACATCCAAAATACATCAAATATAAGCATATTTTTGAGGATTATTATTAAATGGAAAGAGGTCAACCGTAGACTAATGTTTTCAAATCTTAAGAGAAATCTGATTTAATGTACCCCAAGAAAAGAAAATTAACTTCATTAAGTGTTGAGTGGCTTAAGATTACCCAGATATCAAGTGATATGGTGCCTTGGTTAGCTGATCCACTTGAGCTTTCCTGAATGGTTTAACTGCAGTCAAGCATTGGCACTATGGACAATAGTCCTTAATTCCTTGATTAGTTCAAAGTCAAGCTCGTTTCCGGACTGTTTTGACTCAATAAAAAAGTTTTTTTTTGAAATTTTTTGAACACGACTCAAAAATCAAGAAAAAGAATCATTAGTAACAATAAGAATCCCCCTGGACTTATCTTACACCGTCCCGGTGTAAAATCCAGTGAGGAAGGTACTGAAAACTAATGTCAAAGAGAAGGAATATGAGTTACTAAGCTGCTGGTCGAAAAATATGGAGAGTTGGACGGATATTTGTGATGTTTTGGTAAACCGAAATGGAGAGCAATGATCTGTTTTTGTAATCCACGAAAACTGCTCTGACCAAAATGAAAACTTACTTCAAAATAGCAAACTTGGTTAGTAAAAATGAAGTATAATGGCTGGAGCTCATACCAATATTGTTGTGGCCGAGTGTGATCTCTTCCGAATGCTCAGTTTGGCTCATCTTGATGAGAAATAAGGCTGGTGCTATTCTGACCGTTCCAAGGCTGGTTTTTCTTGAGACATGCCTTATTCAGATACTACTAAGTAGTAAATTGTCAATTTGACATATTGGTTTGCTTGGCGAAATTTGATTTGGTCTTGGCCAAGTTTTTCTTCGGTTCTTGGCCAATCCGACACTCCAAAATGAAACACGAGCGCTTCCAAATATGCTTGGGTTTTTCTTCATAGAATTTCCACTTTATCTGGGTGTTTTCAGCAATAGGACATGGTTTAACTCTTGGATAAGAGTTTTAGAGAAACCAAATTGTCGATTTTGTGTCCCGTTGAGTCAAAAGCCGATGAAGATATCCCCCAACCTCTTTCCCACATTTTTTCTGAAAGCATTTGATGATGTTCAGCTAGCATGGAAGTTGGTTTGGCTTAGATTGCTATTTAGGTGCTCCGGTTGTGGTTTTTGTTCCTTCGATCACATCTTTGAGCCTTTGAGTGTAGATGAAGAATGAATCTGCTTTGAGTGGATAATTCATAGCTGCAAAGTAATCTTCATTTTGAACACAATACTTCATGGCGTGTATTGAAACTGAAGTTCTTTGTTGGAGTTCCTTTGAACTCCAAATTCTTGCAGTTTTTGCTCCATAGGCTCGCCTTTGTGTTTAATGGTATTTGAGGGGGGGGGGGTTTAAAGCTTTGAAATGTCCCATAGATCCTCTGTGAGGTGCACAAAAAAGATTATTGATTTCATGTTTTCTTTCTTGGCGGCAATGAAATGACTAAGATGCAAGAAATTGCTCGGTATATTTTCTTGTAGCTTCCAGTATGTATCCTTGTTTTCTTGAAGTTCCAATCCTGAAAATCACAGTAAAATGATATATATATATATATATATATATATGTTGAATTGACTTGGTTACCTTGAATTATCTGAGCTTATGCATAATCCGATAAAGAAAATGTGAAAAGTAGACGTTTGGGACCGTTTTTCTCGGCCATGGGCATGTCTAGATGGGAAATGTGTTGGTTGAGATGTGGAAATGGATGGTCGAGATGGGTTAAGGCTCAAGAAGGGTTGGGACCGGTTGGCGGAATGGTGGAAACCAGAGTGTGACATCTAAGGCCATGCGGCCCGTGTTGGAGGCAAAATGCCTTGATCGTTTGGGGCACAAAGCCCCTGAAACCAGTTGGGGGGGGTGTCATTTGGCTGGTGGCCGGCCAGGTGAGCTCTGTGGGCTGGTGTTGAAGGTTGGAAGGCAAGGAGGATTTGATCCTGGGACTTGGTGGCAGACATCCTGGGACCGGGTGGCGGACGTCCTGTGACCGGGTGATGGCCTTTTTTTGGCGAAACCCAATATTTTGGCCAAACGTCCAGAACATGTCCGAATTGAGTTTTCTTCATTTTTCTTCCTTTCCAAAGTAAGTTCCTACGAAAATAAAAGTATTAAAACACTAAAATCATTTATTAAAAACTTTTAACACCAAAATTAAACAATTTATTCCTAAAATCAAAACTTAAAAATCAAAATCAAATGAACTTAAAGAAGTAAAAAATATGGGTTGCCTCCCATTAAGTGCTTGTTTAAAGTCAATTAGCTTGACTCCTGGATATTTTTAGACGTGAGGAAGCCTCATTGGAGAGATTAATCTCCATCCTTCTGTTGTAGATCCTTGAGATGAAATCTCCGCTTGTTCTTGTGCTTCCACTTCTAAAGCAACTCTTTGAATCGGTTAAGGACACAAAATTTACATTGCTGGATATCCATGAGGTGCTATCTTGCAGTAAAGGTCTTTATCAGTATAAATGAAGTGCATTCTTCCATTTGGCCAATCCATAACAGCTCCTACAGTTGCTAGAAAGCTTCTTCCAAGTATCAAGCTTGATAAAAGCTTCGTTGCTACTTCAACTACCTGAAAGTCAGTAGGCACAAGATCATAATAATTCTTAATGGGATACCAAGTAATGATTTTACAAGTCTTTTTATTGATCCATCAACGAAGATGATACAAATTTTCGAAGGCCTGAATTTTGTGAAACCAAGCTGTTCAACAATATGTGTTGGCATGAGGTTCACTCCAGCTTCAGAGTCGCATAAAGTGTTTTCAAACACTTTTTGTTGATGGAACACTTGGTGAGAAGAGTCCTGGATCCTCCAATGTCTGGAGTATGCTAAAGCGTCTATTAGGATCTCTGGCTTGATTGAACAAGCCTTCTATACTTCCAAGTCCTGAAGATTGTTTCCAAAACATTTTCTGAGCTCCCTTTGGGTAGCTCATTCTATTTCAAATGTAATAGTAGCTAGTAGCTCTTGAGATATCTTAAGAAATGCCTTCTGATTCTCCCTTGAAATGGAGGAATCTGATTCTCTTGCTCCCAAGTGGACATTGTCATTTTTGTGCTCAAACCGAGGCCTAGTTTTCGGTTGAGTGGCTCGGATTCTTGCTGTCCTCTTAAAGGATGTGCGAGATTCCACTCCTTGGCGCGAGTTTTGATTGTCTAAAAGGCTGGAAATCAAAAGTTAGGACCTCTCTCTTCAGGTCATTAGGCTTAGTGACGAAATTGGTGGAGTTTTCTTCATTTTCCACTAGTTTCTTCTCGATATATTTGAGATAAGAGCTTAGGAGATCAAGATTGATCTTGCTATCATGAATCTTAGGAGTTTCGTGGTCCATTCTTCCCATGCTTTCACTTGCATCTAGCTGGTCATCTTCCATCCTTATGTTAGTTCCATTGGCACTAAACACCAACTTTTCCAAACTGTCCACAAGCTCTTTGATCGTTTCATCCTGCTCTTCTTTTAACTTTTTGATCCTAAGATTTAATATTCTAAAGTTTGCAAAGCAGTTCCTTTGCTTAGCTTTCACGTCCTCAACCAAAGACTCAAGTCTTTCTTCCATAACTTTCATGTTCTTGCTTTCCTCAAGGCGATTTTCAGCTTCTCTTTGGGTTTCTGTAGAATTCTGTTGGGAACAAGTGTGGAATAGCTCTTTTACAGTTGATCCTATGTGATTTAGATTCATTTTTAATCCTTAAACAGTGAGTTCAAGCTTCTCAATATTCTCTTCAAGGGCGAAATTCTAATGATCTATTGTAGTACATATTTTCTGCTCCATATTGCCTTGAATTTCGAGAAGCTGCTCAGTCAAGTCCTGAACACTGAACTCAAGAGACTTTAAAGGTGTGTAAGGACATAGAGAAGGAGATAAAGACCATGGTACATCTGACCTTGGAGTGCTAGATCGTGGAAGATGTCACAGGTTCTCACAGGGAAGAAACATGTGGAGATTTTGGTTCAGGGATCTCCCATCATGGTTTTGAAGTGCATATCTTCTTTGCTCGGGTTTGTATGAGTTCTCCAGTGGTAGGGAGTCAAGATAATAGCTTCTATAAGTGTATTTGTGGCTTGTACTTCGTCTCCAATCACGTTCTCTTTGTGGTCAACCTCTTGGCTCTGCACAATCTCTCTCAGGCTGATAGGCATGAGGATAGTACTGAGTATCCTCCATGAATTCAAGTGAATGAGTATTATGGTAGCTATATCCTTCAAAATTTTCGTCCATAGCTATATAGAGATTTAGGGTTTCGAGTTTTAGGCTCTGGTTTCTTGTATTTCCCCTGAACAACACAAGAGAAACAATTAAATATGTTAATTGAATGGAAAATCTGATTTCTAATAGAAAAAAGAAAATTCCAAGTGTTACTATTTACAAGGAAAAAAGGGCATAAAATATTAGTAAGTTAATCTAAATCCTAAGTGTTAATATCCTAAAAGAATTAGAAGAAGTTAAAAGAAAAAAAACAACCAATTTTTTTACAAGAAACCAAATTTTTTACTTAGAAATCCAAATTTATAGAGAAAGAAAAGGAAAGAAAAGTTTTCCTATACTTAATCCTAAATCTAAATCTTAAGGTAAACATAACTAATCCCCGATAACGGCGCCAAAAGCTTAATGTGGGGTCAAGCTTTACCCAACTAAAACCTAGCTGCAAATGTACAACAGCCACAATAATATTTAGGGATCGAATCCACAGGGACTAGAAGTCACACTTAGAACTTATTTGATTTTGGACTAAGCTAAGAACAAGATATGCAAGGGTGTTGTCACTTTTTTATTTTATTTTTATAGTTTGATAAATGCAAATGAACCTACTCTAATTTACAGAGAATATATCAAGGAAAAGATATGCATCAAATAGTAGAAAGTTAAAGTAAACAAGCATAAGCTAAAAATCGATTAGAGGCATAATACTTCGGTGTAGAACATATACACGAATGTAGATCCTCTCCACTTTCTAGATTCGGGAATTTATATCAAAACACCAAGGGATATCGTCTTTCAGACAACCTTGTAGTGAGTAAATACGCATTCATTCAATCAAGACTGATTGTTCACGATTCTAAGTCGATCTACTTTCGAAACCTACTTAGAAAGGCTAATCACTAACTGGCCTAGTAAGAAAATAACCTTACAGTTCAAGCAAAGATGATAACGTTATTGGTAAAGCCTAATCGATTAGTAATCCTATCCAAGTAAACTCATTGACAACTTGTAATATACTATCTAATATGCAAATTAATATACTAAAAACATGTTAACACAAAATTAATCATGGCAGCAAGCATTCATATCAAATCAAAGGGAGATGGATAGATAAAATCGAATGATGGAAGAAATATAGATGTATTGAGATGAGATTGGTCCTTTGGAGGCTACATGGGGCAAGACACCAAAGGGTGTCATCCCTGACTCCTTAGGAACTTATTAGATTCAAAACCTAAACAAATCTCTTCAAAAAAAAGCTAAAAGCAACGATTTATAGTACATTTCCTCATTAGGTCAAAATGTGTAAAACCGATCTTTAAGACCTCCTAATGTTGGACTTCGTGTAAACAGGTCTTGAGTTGAGTTCTTGGGCATGCAAATGCTAAGAATATATCCAATTAAGTCTGGAGAATGTCTGGTTTGAAACCCAAATGGTCTTCCTTTTTTTTTGACCTTCTATGCACCCTTCATCTGCGAGACAACTTGACCAGTCTTCAGTAAAATTGGTATAACTCTTTGTCTACTGCTACAAATGATGTAAAACCACATTGACCTGAAAGATAATTCAATTCTCTAGCTTCTATCCAAATTTCATCAAAATCGATTGAAGGCACGCCCTTTCTCTCGGATGATAATTCTGATGCTTAGAAAATGTCCAGAAAATAACTTTGCTCCAATTAGCTCCAAAAAATCCAAATGTCATTGGTTGATCTGAAATGATTTGAAAAACTACAAATATAAGAAAACTACTTCTAATCATTGAGAAATACATAAAAAACCAATAAAAACATACTAAAATTAAAGGAAAAGTGGTAAAATAATGGTGTTATCAACTCCTCCGGACTTAGCTTCTAGCTCGTCCTCGAGTTGAGAAAAAAAAGAACAGAGAAGAAGTTTGAAAACTTGGAAACTTACCTGGACTTTCTGAAGTTATTAGTGACTTTAACTGTCGAAATCCACTAACACCAGAGTCAACATTAGATAGAACCTTCAGCATAACTACAAGTCTAACAACATCCCCAATTAAGCCACTCCAACAAGAGTGACCCAAGATCTCCATCACCACGAGATGACAGTTGAAACAAGTTGTAAGCCATTGGAGCCTTTTATGATTAAGAACTTGGAGTTGTGTATGATGGTTGAAGAGGAAAGTACATATCTTAAATAGATATACTATATGATTTGTGTTATCTTTTAATATGTAGCTGTCAATTTTAATTGTAAGCCTTGAAGTAGTTGCGTCCTTGGTATTGCTTGAGCTGCATACACTAGACAATATAAATGATCACAAAATTCTAGATGAAGGAATTTTGCACCGTGCAGCAGACAATTATGTCATCAGCTCTTTCAAGGCATTGCACCACAACCTATTCGTGATTAGCTACCAAGATATTCATGAAAATTGTCGTACTATTTGGTCTCTTTTTGTTTATTTGTGAGACCCGACAAGGTTCTAGATTTCATTTCATATTATTAATAATAATGGTTTACCTTATTATTGTTAAAAGAATTTAGTTTCTTATGTTCACTATGTTTTAGAAGATATATTTTGAGTGTTTATCGTTTCATAGCTATTCATCATCAAAATATCTTTGTGGATGAAAAACATTTATGGGTTTAGGTTGTTGTGTTTGGTATGTCTAAGTCAAATAGTATTACTAAATTGTTAGATCCGTAATTTCTCACCTTCAAACAAAAACTTAACCTGTAAGAGAAGAGGATTCATACTTTGTTTATTAAAAAAATATGAGGTCTTACATGGGTTCTAAAATTTATAATACATTAAAAAACACAACATAGCAGTTATAGTTTCAATAGAAAGGTAAATATCGAGTTCTTGAATATATCCCTCTATTTTGTGATATTTTATTGTTCTATCTGTGAGCCGCAATTGGTATCGTTGATGTTTAAGGTTGCAATTATCAGCCAACTAACCCCTCATATCACCCCAAAAAAGTCTCATTCTCCTCATCTACTTTACCTTATATGTTATTTCTGCATGACACCTCGTTATGGCCCACACCAAAACAATGGTTGCAACGTTTCTTTCATTGGTTTCTCTTACACTGCAATAAAAAATTTGATAACTTTACAATTACTAAAATATTATAATAATACGTCTTCAAAATAAGGAAATATTAATTTTACCTTAAATTCACCACGTGAATGAATATGAATTTTCTTGGATCTTTCCGAGGGACGGTTTGCCTTTGGTGGGAGAGTTTCACTCATGGTCGCATTCTATATATCACTTAATGGTTTTTTGTCCACAAAAAGGATTAGATAATTTTTCTCAACAAATGTGTTTCCCCACACTTCGAATTAGTGCAAATCACAAACCATTTCATGAGTAGATATACCAACTCGTGCACCTACAACAAGTGCATGTGCAAATGGTAGCCTAAGTAATTGAAACTCCCTGCATGAACATGTCATCTATCCAACTTCACAACGTAAGAAGCACTCTCTTGATATGACTTTAAAGTCCATAGTTGCATATTGGCCTTACTGCAAAAGCAGTAGTTCATCAAGTTCCAAAAATTTGGTGTGTGGTTTCCTATCTCTCTCCTTGATTTTTCTCTTCGAATCACACTTGAATCCTTAAGTACTTCAGAGTATAAATAAGGGGATATTTGCGAGCTTCTTTGATAACATTATTCCATGAAGCAACAATGTTTGAGTCCATTTTGTTATACTTGCACCCTCTAAATTGCCATCCGGTCCAATGAGGGAAAATTGAAAAATATTTGCTGTGAAATTAGTAATGATTTTTATAGTATTTTTATATATTCTAAAATAATAAAAATTTACTACACAAGAAATTCCATATACTAGTATACACCAAGTAGGAAGTGCGTAATTGATTGAGCCTCTGTATTTTGGCAAAACCTTATTTAAGACTGAAATTATAAAGCATCTTGTCACTTTTAATATTAATCTCGCAACTCTCTTAAGTTTGAACTGGGCCCTAATGTTGTGATACAAATACACGGTGCAAGCTCCGTGATGAGCTGTTTCGTAAACCTACTGAAAATAAGATATACTCAATTAATATATGGTAATACTATTCAAATAATAAAGTTAGAATAGTAATACTATATAAATAGTGTAGAAATATTAATTTAATGATTAACCAATTATCTTTTTAACGCCAATATAAATGCTTGCATGCCGATTAAAAATGAACACGAGGTCTGGATTGCCAGGGACATAAGTTTTTAGATTACTAAAGAACCATTCCCACGTAGCGTCATTCTCACTATCAATAATCTCAAAGGAAATTGAGAAAATTTGAAAGTTACACAACAAACATATACTAGAAAACCTCCATATCTTGCTTTGAATGTTGTCCCATCAACAACTATAACCTTTCTCATCAACTAGTAGCTGTTAAGTGCGCCAAAAAACGCTAGAAAACAGTTTTCTAATCGTCTTTAATCTTCATCTATGTAAACATACTTCATAAATCAAAGGTCATCCGGGTTTGATTGTTGTAGAAGCTTCAAGAATGTTGGTAAAAGTGCATAAATTCCCGCCACTGATCTGTGGGCATGGTCGATAGAAATTTCACGTGTCCTCCAAGCTTTCCAATGTGAGATTATGAAATAGAAATCGTCAAAAAATCTTGCGATATATGATGTCGTTGTTCAAAAAATTATGATAGTGTGACAATGAGTAAGCATTTTCTGTTATATTTGGAAGCTTTTTGTGTGGTCCACTATTAAGCATATATCCGCCATGGAAAAGCGATGGGAATACATTTTAGGACCATGAATGTTGGTGAAGATAGGATGGTCCTGGAATGAAATTTCCGATTGTCTCAATTGCAATTTTAATCTTGCAATTGATCTTTGACTTAAAAAATTTTCCTACAAAAAAATTATACCTTCATAGCCAATGTCGTTTAAGGCTGCATCAATGCCTACGATGAATAATATAGTCAGTCCAAATGTATCGTTTGACTATATAAATTAGTACAACTATTTAGGTCAAAAAATGTAAGTTTTAAACATAGCGAAGATGTATGCTTATCGTCTTCACAAATTTTGTTAAAGACAGGAGGGGCATGTGACCAAAAAAAAAAAGACAGGAGGGGCATAAGGGAAAACAAAGCAAGGTTATCATTATAATCTTTCAAAAATCCATTAAGTTCTTCTTTCACACCTCCCCACACAAAAATGTGTGGAATGTTACCACTGCCTTTTTCATTGTCACTGTATATACTTTAGGTGATGTTATATTAACATCTCTCGCTGCATTGGATGGTCCTCCATCATCATGAATATGTTGAAGCGGTGGTAGATGGAAGGCAGAAGAAGGTATTAACCATGTAGACCTTAGCAGCATGCGAAAATCTTGTACAGGAGGATCATTCCATGAACTTTCACCTACTTCTACAATCATACCCTTTCCTTTTCTAGCTCCTGCACACGAAGGTGTTCCAAGTGCCATAATACTTCCATGTTGGGGTATATTCATGATACCATATGTGGTAGGGATAGTAATTTTACTTGAGGTTGCTTTGTTAAATGATGTATTAGCATTTTATAGGATTTTATTGCGCTTTTAGTCGAGATATATGGTATTTTAGTATGTATTCGTTTCTCTTTGGAGCGGTTTTGTGTTCTTTAGTTTTTTTACATGTAATGAGCTTGATTGTGCGAAAAGATCACATTTTGAACGAATTTCAAGCGTCGAAGCAAGCGCTTTTGAAGAGGTGAAACATCCTGGCAGAATGACAGGGATCGATCGATCCTTGTCACGTTTCGCAGACCAAATTTTTGAACCAAACCGAGATTTCGAGAACCAAATTGCATCCTAAATACCTAAACTCGTGTTTACATCTGGATTATGTTTTTTCGTAGTTTTTGAGCAAGAGAGAATGTTTGTAACCTAAGGGAGAAGAATCACTTCTGTACTTCGAATCAGAGAAGAATTATGAACCCTTTCTTTTTCTTTTATTCAATAACAATCATTCTCTCTTTGATCTGTTTTGTTATTGTTTAATTTAAATGTGCGAGTAGTTCTGTAGTTGGGTTTAGGGTTTCTCATAGGGGATTTCATGAATCTGTGATTGTTATGTTGTTAGATTGGAGAATTATCAATTGATCTTCGCTTATCTTTATGTTTAATGCTTGGATTAGCTTGATCAACTAGTTTATGAACCTAAGATATTTCACGCACCGAAAATGTTTGATGAAATTCCCGAAAGGAAGATAAGTGGGAAAATTGTCTTAGACCAACAGAAGTTGATGTGTAAGCAATTTGTGAACAAATCAATCCCGTCTAGAATGCATGTTTAGGATTCAAAACTCAACAGAAGTTAGTGTCTAGGATCCTTAAACGTTGGTAGTTGGCGCTACGAAAGTAGGTTGACTATAAAACTGTGAATTGATTTCAAGATGGTACTTAAAAGTTTCCCTGACAACAAACCTAAAATCCTGATGAAATGATTTTCCTAAGAACATTTTCCTCCAATTGATTTACAACTACTGCATTTCTTTGTTTCTTGCTTGCTTGATTTCGAATTGCTGCATCAATGTACAAACCTTCTTTTTCGATTTAGCCCATGTTTGATCTGATAGTTTTATGTGCAACCTTTGGTCTCTTTGGATTCGATCCCGAACCACTACAACGTACACATCTGTATGCTTGCAGTGTTTTCTCGGACGGAAACCTGAGCTATCATTAAATTCTGCCAAAAGCGATCATGCAATCAACATTTTTGCTGGCGTTTTCTCTATTGCCAAATCGTGCCACTCTCCATCACTCACACCAGATGAATCCTCATTGGTTTATGCATGTGACGGTTTTGAAGATGGCTTGTAATCAGACTTTCTCCATCGACTGAAATAGAACAACTACTCTAAATAGTCTTCTCAATCATAGCGTAGAGATTAACTTCCTCTATTTGTGGTAAAGATGAATAAACATTGTAATGTCTGAATCTTTGGTTATATATTGAGGAGGATTTTAATTAACTTTCTCTAGAGAAAACCACTCGGGATATTAATATGTAAGTTTTATTTGATATTTCTGCTTTTACATTAAGGGCTTGACGAACTAATGAGACTAGATCTCCACAGTATAACCCTAAACAGAGTCAAATCCAATTTTCCTTTTGGATTTATGTGTCTCAAAATATCATATTCCATCGTATGCTCTTTCTCACTCTCAAACGAGCAATAACACATTATCCATCTCAGTCATCCACACCAAAATACACATAGATGTTTTGGGTAAGCAAACCAACAACACAATTTTAGAGTGAAGAAAATATATTTCCCAAAACATTAAAAAATCATTACTATCTAAATAGATTACATTTACTACTTAGAAATCTCATTACCATCTTTCTTTGCCATTGAAAATTCGATTATAATTATGAAGTAGAACCTCGATTTATTTTGTGACTACTGCTTGTTATCATTAAAGCTCCAAGTTTTATTTTTTTTTGGATCTATTAGGTAAAATAAAATGAGAGTGACATATTTAATATACGTAAAAAGTTTCAGCCAAAAGTTTTGAAGAGAGCATTTCATTTCCGAAAATGTTATTTGTTTTGGTTATATTAGTGATATGATGGTTGTTATATCTTAGAGCATCATCAACGAGCAATATCTCAAACTAAGTCTCTTACCAATTTTACATTAATATCTTAATATATCTGATAATATTATTTAATTTAAATAAGAAAAATAATATATTGGCCAATAAGAAGCTAACATTTGGAGAATAGTCTATAAAATTATCTAAATGAAAGACTATTCTAATTAAAATTTGATTCTCTCTCTTACTTTAATATATTTAATTTATTTATTTTTGGAGAGATTCTTCTCAAAATCACCTTTGGTGATGACCTTACATTCTTTCTTCTTGACGCATACAAGTGATTCATGTCTAGAAGAAAAATATTTTATGTGTCATATCTCAAAAAGAAATTTTACGTGTTAGAGAGGAAAAAAAATTTCTTCAATTTGGTGCTAAAATAACTAGTTTTTATAATAACTTGTTTAATAATGGAGAACTCAGAAGAAACAGTTTAACCAGTAGGAAGCAAATAGAAGTTAGCATAATCCAGAATGTTCTCTAACATTTGAATGAAAGAAAAAACCATGCGATTGGTCGAAGAGTACGAAACTTAAAGCAAATTGAGAAAGTGATCGGTGAAATTATTCAAACAAGTGGTGGTAGTTTAGAGAGAGAGGACATATGTATATAGTGTGATTCTTTCTGGAATGTATTAGAAGATTTCCAAAATGTCACTAGTAGTCCACTCCAAATGATAAAGAAAAGATCAAACTTTTGTGGGTATATTATTTGGACTAGTAATATTTTAAACATAAAATATTAAGATTCACCAACAAAAAAGGGTTAAAGATAAAAATTGACTGGACGACAAAATTTTAGCATTATCAAATCTTTAAATTATCACTAAATTTGATCGAAGGAAAGTGAATCTATTTTATTTTCTTTGACATTTTGATTATCTTCTATATAGGTACTAAATCAATTTCTGAACATACGCTCGGACTTTTTTGTAACATCCGCCTCTTGCCCTTAGAGCACGACACGTTACTTTATCTAGCTTAACTTTCAAAAAACGCTTACCCAATCTCAAATAATTCAACCCATTCATTCTCAACTCATTTTCAAATCTCAATCCAAAAGATAACTCAAAAGAAAAGCTCAAATCATCTCAAAAGAAATCCGGACCAACTAAAATACGTCTCAAATCATTGGAAACTCAAAGAAAACTATTAAAACTCCCAAAAGGTGAACACCAAGATCCTTCCAGTGCCTCCATCTACTCGTCCTGCTCA
>OVAN01001140.1:0-44539 GCA_900406275.1 Anastatica hierochuntica | reverse complement strand
CAAACTATTGAAAATGAAAGAAAGATCCAAACTTTGTAAGAAATGAAGAAAATTTAAAGAACAAAGAAGAACAAAGAAAAACAATAGTCAAAGAGGCATCAAATGCATTAAAGAAATCCAAAACAAGAGTTTACAAACTTGATTTGAATCCAAAAACAACTAGAAGTATCTTAAAATCTAATAGAGAACAATGCTTAGGTAGCTTAGGGTTTTAAGAAGGTTAACATTGAGTATTTATAGAGGAAGGGTTGAATTGGATCGACCTGGGATAAACCGGGTCGGATTTAAGAAAATTTGGTGATTCTGGAGGTTCTTGGCGGTCCAGGGGGCTCTGGCTGGCGATCTGCACCGCCTTGCTAGACCGCCAGCCAGCTACAGAACAGTCCTGGCATTTTAGGCCCGTCTGACTGGCGGTCTGTACCACCTAGACTGGCTGCCAACCTCCTCCCAGCAACACCTATCTTCGGTGTTTCAACCATAACTGCTGAATCGTAGTCGCCAGCCTCCTCCCAGCAACACCTATCTTCGGTGTTTCAACCATAACTCCTGAACCGTAGCTCGGAATGAGCTGAAACCACCGCCAAAACAAAGCTAACTCAATTTCCTATCATCTGTCAAAATTTGATCTCAATCCAATTACGTGAAGGCTTCCATCTTATCACTTATTTAAGACACTTTGGCCGGTTCTCCATCTAACATCTACCCATTTGCATCCAAGAACATTTTCTTCATGATTCTTTCAGCTTCATGCCTTTTCCATCATTCAATCCATCCATTGAGCTCCAAAGTACCTAAAAGTTCTAAACAGATGCAATGCAAGACACCAAATATAACTTAAGACTCTACGATGATCAATATAAACTAAATGAGACTAAAATTAATACTAAAGCTTCTAAATGAGCTAAAAGAGATTGAAAACAATGCAAAACTAATACTAAAAATTATAGAAACTACACATATATCAACTCCCCCGGACTTGACCATTGCTTTTCCTCAAGAAAACAACAAATACCAAACCCGGAAGTGAGATTTGAAGGAGGGGAACTCATAGCTTAAGGGCTATACGAAGGGTGCCCAAACAAAATCGTTAGGAAGATGTAGCAAATAGCATAAGTCGAGTTTAGTCTTTCGTACTTCGCGATAACCTTTCTAAGCCCCAATTTACTCTAAGTTCCGAGACTAAGGCAAACTCATACTATCAACTCATTCAACTCTTTAACATTCATTCATATTCAATTAAATGCGGTCTCACTATGGGCAATGAATCAAAACTGTTTGGCTTGACGAGAAAAGGTTAAAGAAGTGATGATCAAGGAGGTTTCATGAACTTAAGACTTTAGTGGTTCACTCATATAAAAAAGTATTGTGAGACATTGTGTAAAAGCAAGGGAGAGAAGTACAATTAACACATATAAAGAATTGGTTTCCACTAGAGTCCCCAACCCCTTTTTACATCCTTACTCTACCTCAATGCCAAACATCTTTTATTCCCAACCACAACCAAGTTTTTTCTTTCTTTTCATGTCTTTTCTTTAAAGCTCAAAGTCCTATTCTTTCTTTTTGCACATAACACTCTAAGGATTCTTTTACTCCTAGCTCTTCTCTTTCTTTAGAAATGCAGTCCACAAACATCTTTTCTCTATTCTTTATTTTTTTTCTTTTTCTTGTGGACTTTTAAACTTTCTTTGAGCTAGACTTATTCTTCAATCTTTCCAACTTAGAGTGCTAAATTGATTTTCTTTTACCCTTCTTTTTTTCGATTTCCTTTTTCATAAATGTGGATACCGAATCCAACACTTAGAATTTATAGAAGATTGTGAGTAACAGAGGCTCTTTGGTAAGAATCCCGTTAGGATCGAAAGATGAACAATGAGGTTTCTATATTGATTTTTTAGAAGGTTGTACAATGAGGTTTCTGTATTGATTTTTTTAGAAGGTTCTACAAGGCTGACTCCCATGAAACCAGGGAACTACCAATAAGGGTAATCCACGAAACAGTCAGGGGAAGGGTGAGCATTCTTATGTTGTTGACCGAGCACAACAACATAAGCCTGTCGCGACAACGAATAAGGCTCCCTGGACTAAATCAAATAACGAGAAAAATTTTTTCTCTTACCATGAGAGGAAAGGTCATTCCACAGAGGAATGCTAGAACCTCCAACGTTAATTAGCCTCGAAATTCGTTGCCACATAAATAAAATACGTGGAGCTTAAAAAATGGCGCCTTTTCAGAAAAGAACCCCAAGGGAAGGCTCACCTCTAAAGCAGGACAGATCACCCGAAAAAGACACTGATTCGCTACCACCGGCTCCAAAGAAGAAGGTCGACATGATCCTCGGAGAACTCCCTTATGGAGAGAGCCTCCGAACCGACACTCAACCCCTCCTTTCGAAGGGTGCGGTAGCTGCTCTCTTTGAAAAGGCTCCAAGATCGCAGTTTTCTAACACAAGGATAGATTACATCTTTTGAGGGTCTGACATTTGTTGAGACTCCGTGAATTCAATCAAAGGTCACTTGCGCAAGGCGGAATCATCTACCCAAATGAAACCTCCAACATAGGAATCTAATAAACATCTCCTTCTGGGAGAGCGAAACACACGACCTCGATAGACAACACGACGACGCTCTAGTTTTCACTCTCAATGTTGCAAGATATGAGGTACATAAGCTCATGGTCGACACCGAAAGTTCCGTAGAACTTATATTTTGCAATGCCCTAAAGGGGATCGAGATAGATGATTACGAGATCATCGGAGAGAAAGCTAACCTGGTAGGCTTTTTCAGTGAGCGTGTTGCACCACCCCAAGAAGAGCTACTGAAGAAACCCCTTTCTCTTTAGCTTACGGGATGGAGGTCGTCGTTCCCGTCAAAGCCTCAGTTGCAAGTCTCCGCCGAAGCCAATGCGCATCAAGTCCCGAGGTCAACGACCAGCTATTTCTCGATAACCTTGACCTAATTAAAAAGCGACGGGACCTGGCACTAATTCGTATTCAAAATTACCAACAAGCTATGGCTCAACTCTACAACTCTAACGTAAGACAACAGAGGTTTGTAGTAGGTTATCTTCTACAACGAAAACTGTACAAAAATACTAAAGAACGAGGTGCCAGGAAATAAGGTACTAATTGGGAGGGTCTTATCAGATCTCTCACGTAGTGCGCCCAGGCGTCTATAAACTTGTAAAAGTCCGAACCGGAGTACCAGAAATACGATCATGGAACGCCATGAACCTCAAAAAGTTTTATCATTAACCACCTGTCAAAAATCGAACTACGTTAGGCTTGACCCCTCGACAGGGTACATAGGCAGCTCTTACCATGAGTTCAGCCCCACCTCCTAAAAACTCACCAATTTCGGCTAGGTGGCCATCCAAAGATTTGGGATTCTTGGCCACCGAACACCTAAAAGCAAAACATCATCATTTGCTTCGTAAAGATTCTATGATAACTTCAAAATCAGAATCTACCCGTTTGAATCATGAAGATAAGAGACGTTCGAACTCCATTACGAAAAAATCTAACATCTATTCCAGGTTCCCAAAAACCTGACTAACTAAAGGTCTAAAAATTCTAACATCTACTCCAGGTTCATAGAAACCTGAATAACTAAATGTCTTAAAATCCTAACATCGACTCCTAGTTCATAGAAACCTGAATAACTAAAGGTCTTAAAATTCTAGCATCTATGTCGGGTTCCCAGAAACCTGAACAACTACATGTTTTAAAATGCTAACATCTATGTCGAGTTCCCAGAAACCTGAACAACTAAAGGTCTTAAAATACTAACATCTATTTTAGGTTCTCAAAAACCTGACTAGCTAAAGATCTTAAAATCCTAACATCTATTCCAGGTTCCCAGAAACCTGACTAACTAAAGGTCTTAAAATCCTAACATCTATTCCAAGTTCCTAGAAACCTAACTAACTAAAGTTCTTAAAATCCTAACATCTATTCCAGGTTCCCAAAAACCTGAATGACTAAAGATCTTAAAATCGTAACATCTGTTCTAGGTTCCTAGGAACCTGAATAATCGAAGGTCTTAAAACCCCATTGACCATTCCAGGTCACCAGAAACTTGGCATTTCAATGAAGAATCTTAAAACCCCATTGACGCCAGGATCCCATAAACCTGACATCCTGACCAGAGGTGACTAGAAACCTGAGTCTTTGAAAAAGTATATGGAAACTTGACACCGGTAAAGGGCCATCGGAATCCTAAAAAATTTGAAAAAATCGGAACACAGTGGTTGAAAGACCTAAAACCAGAACATACTCAGAGATAAGAGATTTGAGCATAGAAAGATTCAGTAAACAAGATAGCATGGTTGAAGATTTCACAAAAATCTACGAAGGGTCCCTCATGACTTAAGAAATTTTTGAACAATGCCATACATGGTCAGTATTAAGATCTAAATGACTTATTATATACTTCAGGGCCAAAAGATAGCTAAGGATAAGATATTCAATAACTGAAAGCTAAAAGAGGTATTGAAAAGTCTTAATCCGAATAAGGGTTTAAAAATCTCCCCATGCTACTAATCCAAAAGGGTTTAAAAGCCTCCTCAGGCTAAAAATCTAAAAAAAACGTTAAGGTTTAAAAGCCTCATGAGGCACCAAATACCAAAAGAAATTTAATAAGTCTAGATTCATTAAAACATTGGAATAATTGAGAAGGGAGATCACTCCCCCTGGTTTCTAGCTTCCTGGGACATCTGCTCTCGAAACTCCCCAGCGTCCACCAAACCTAGGTTGGATCCATGCTCACCAGCTCTGGTTCGACTTATCTACTACAAGACTGAGGCTACATTGATATCTGAGGTCTCCGAGATCTACGAGAGCGGCAGCTTACTAACAGTAAAGTCCAAAACCTGGGACTTCTCAAATTTTTCTTCAGCTATCGGGAGCAAGGCCACCAATATGTCATGCTCCTCCTGAGAACTTGTGATCTCCTTGGAAATTAGGCCTTCAAGGAGCTTAATGTTGGCCTGAATCTCTTGAGTGTGGATCTGGAGAGAGACCTCATCCTTCTTTTTCTGGAATTTCTCTTTCACAACCAAGAGAACGTTCTCATAAGCCCCCATTATTTCCTTCTTCCCACGTCTGATTGCCATGCGAACTTCCGTAATCTTGTTTTCAGTCATTTCTTTGTTGATAGCCATCAGGTGCAGGACCTGGGCTTCAACAGTCTTTTTAAAACTCTCCAAAGCAAAGATTATGTAGTTCTTTACCTCGATATCCATCTTCAAATCTTCGACCTTACCAGACAAGGTCCCCACCTGAGACTTCAACTCTTCCACTTGAGCTTGAAGTTTATCCACAATTGATCTAGACTTATCCAGCTGACTTTTGGTTTCTTGGAATGCATCCTTGACATCCTGGAGCTCCTTCGCATCGGGAAAACCTTTAATTTGGTTCTCATAGCCTAAAAATGATGTTTTCAAAGCATTGGCTAGTTGAATTTAAGTCAGTAGCAAGTTAAAACAACATAATTGTGCAAAAAAATTCATAAGAAAAGATCCCTGGGGTACACCTTACCAAAGTGATAGGCAACATCCAGGTATTCATCAGTATTTGATAAGTGGACGATGGTCGGGAAAGCGCATTCAATTTGTTTCATGTGGCGCATCAACGTCACTAATCCCCATGCATCATCTAGAACTGATCCAGGTTTTTAGTGGGTAATACTCTAAGAACCCTGGCTGCTCCTCGATGAGACAGTCCTGGAATTCTCCTCAGTGGATCAAGTATGAGCCCTCTTGAATGAAGAGTGTTCAGATTCTTGGCCACATCTGGATATCACAGGTTTGGGAACGTGTTTCTGAGAAGCATCATCGGCGATAATCACCATCTCATCACCTTGAATATCAAATCCTTCATCCACTGGCTCTTCAGCCATCGACCTTTTTCTTAGAGCCTTCAGAATCTCTTTCACAGTAGAGATTGGAACGACATGTAGAGGAGATTTCGAGGAACCATCGTCAAGGACCTCCATGATAGTGTTACTGAAAGAGCCAGCTGAAACCTTGTCTCCCGCACTACAATTAGTTCGGGAGCTCCTTGTGGTTTTGTTTTGCTTGGCTTTGCAACAGAAAGATGGTTGTAGAGGCATCGTTGAAACGTTTTCTGAGGTACTTTCTTCTATTGAGACTTCGATCGGGACTTCGTCTTCTAAAACTGAAACTGAAGATAACAAGAAAAAGGAAAAGAATGAGCAAATTGGTAAACATGACCAAAGTCTATAAAACAAAGACAATACTTACCTTCTAGTTGACTGACTGAGATTGGATCAGGGAACTGAGCGTTGTATCTTTCTGAAAACTTGGCTCTACCAATCCGAGAGGACTGGAAAGAAGTCCAAGTTGTAGGGGATGGCCTTAATCGGTTGACTAAGGTTTCGGCTCGCTTAACACTAAGATGAGAAGACTTTATCGAACCTACAAAAGGAAACGAGATAAAATTAGTAATCAGAACGAGTTCACGGAGCCTCTGAAGGTCAACTTCAGGTTTCTAACCAGAGATTTATGCCCAGGAAGTACGCATCATACGATCCAATAGGACAGTAGAGGGGTCAATTTTCACAAAAAAAAAAGAATCTCTAGCGCCAGAACTCGTCGTTAACATTAAATTTGAAAACTCCTCTACAAGGGCGGGCCGGAAGGTACAAAGTACCGCTGGCACCCTTCGTCGAAGGGCTTTCCTTGATCATATAAAGATCTAGTAACTCTTTAATTCCCAACAAAATACCTTCCTCCTTGGATCTAACAATTATCCCTAAAATAAACCTAATTACGGAAGGACATATTTGAGGAAGAGCTAAGTTATAATGATCTAGTTGGTCTAAAAGGAGGTCTGGAAGGGGAAATCTAAGGTGACACTTTAGAATATAGTTCTCGTGAATAAAAAACCATCCCGCCGGAGGGTTTTCACGGGTGTCATCGGGGTTGCATTTTCTCGCCAGTTCTTTCGAGGGCTCCGCCTTCAGTCATCAGGTTCACAATCTCGTGATGCATTAAAGACGAAGCCTGATGTGGTCCAAAGGAAGTTCCACCTGAACTGTCGCTGACTAAGAACCTTGCCACCATTTCTGTCATCACTGTGACAGTGACGACTCTGTCAATCATCGGGTTTTTGACACATTTTTGCTTTCGATCTTTCTTTGGGGCTTTCGAACTTCCGACATCGTCTTTCCCTTGACTCATTATCAAGGTGTCGGGAAGAAAAGTGGAGGTTGAAGGGAGCAAGAGAAGTTGATCGAGAGCACTTACCAAAAAGAAAATCTAACTAAGGAATGTGAAAACCATAATTTAGGGTTTCGTTTAAGAATGATGAAACCAGAGGAAGACGAAACAATATAAAAGAAAAAAAGGGGAAATACCTTGTGAATCGTGCGCTGAGACGTGGTGAAGTAGAGGAAGGTAGGAAATAAGATGCTTTATATCAAACCGATAGGCGTAAAAGACGAGGGCAGACCTTTCAGTTACCCTGCAATCTCGATCGTCCGATGAAGTATCGATCAACCTGAACAGCTGATTTTGAATAAGTCAAATCTTTTAGTTTAGATTTGAAGCTTCGAAAACAAACGAGAGAGGGAAAACAAAATCTGGGCATGTCACTCTCGCATTCAGGGCTTCGTATGTCTTAGCTCTAATGTTGGGGGACAACTGTTGGGTCCATATTCGTCCTAAAGGGCGAAGTCTACTAAATCTCAAGTTGGATCATTTCCTTACGGCCCATAGGCAGAAAAAACGCGTGAAGACATGATCTCTCCGGAAGCAGAGTTAGTTCTGAGATACTAAGAGAAGATTTGGGAGGTAGCTGAGTCAAAGTAGGAGTCGAAGGCACCTATAAAAGAGAGAGGATCCTCAGAGAAGGGGAACGCACACAAAAACACAAAAACCTCATTTTTAGACTAGTTCTTGTAATAGCAAAGCTTGATTGTCATATTCGTCAATTCAACCTAATAAAATCCACTTTATTCATCATTTTGTTTTTTTACAGGATTCTCCCACAAATCTTTTTCTCATCTTTTTTCCTATACAAATTTTAAGTGTTGGATTTAGAATCCACATTTGGTACAACAGGTTCACAATGGACACTCTTCCCTCTCAGCACCTTTTTTCCTCTTTGTCAATAATATATGCTTTTATTCAAGTACATTCTTTTATTTCATTAACGCTAACTCACCTTTGCCGCCACCTCTGCTATGGCACATGCTAAGAGAGTGCGAATGCACTTATGTGTATTTTTTGACAAATAGGGATAAGAGCACGCAGTAACCATAGTCATTAAGAAAGACAGTTAATGGAATACAATGTGTTGAAGGGAAAAAAACTAAGAAGAAAAGAGATACAAATTGATGGAGGTGGTACCCACCACACCCGGTTCGGACTAAACCGGTCTTCGACCAAGGAAGCACCTGGATGCGTAATGGGCCTAGGAGGCCCACTATTGTCTAGAAGAAAGGAGAGGAAGAAGAGCAGGCCCAAAGAGTAAAAGAAGCCCACGAATTCAAGCTGGAAGAAGAGAGTAACCGCCAAATCTACTCCTTAAAAGACGAATTGAATGCGCATTGAATGGGAGGCAATTAATGGGGAGAAGATCCAGGAGATGGTATGGAGAGAAGAGGAGTATGAAAGGACAAGGGGAAGCGCGAAGAAAGGGGGTCGGACTTTTGAGGGAGATTGAGCGGAAATACTTTGTATTCATATTTCAAGCAAATTAATCAATAAAATCCATACTTTTTCTTAGTTTCATTGTTAATCAAATACCCCGTATTCTTGAGTGGATTTCAGATCCATCAATTGGCGCTAGAAAGAGGGTGGATTCCGCTTCGCTACATCTGTATTCCACGTAAGTCAAATTAAGCTTTTTGTTATCTATTCTCTTTTCCCTTTGATTACAGGAAGTCATGTCCGAAGACAACAGAGCCGATGGAAGAACCAGCCCACCTCTTCCAGGGAGCCACGGCGGAGACAATGTCAACATGTCCACTGTGATTCAGGAGCAAGAGCAAACAGCACATGCAATCGATGCGCAAGCAGCACTAGATCAGGTTCCGGAAAATATGCGCGGCATCTTTGCCCTGTTGGTCGAGAGAACTACCAGAAAAGAGGAGCAAGACCGGAGGTCGAGGCAAAGGCTAGAGGAATTAGCGTAGGCCCAGGCTACCCAACTCGCAAGGTTGAATTCCTTAACCCCGATCTCATCATGTGAGCTCTAGACTCCGGAGACCCGACCTGAGAATGGTGCAACCCACACCGATAAAAGATCCGGCAGAGATCGGGATCTGGGACGACAAGACTTGCATCTGGGAGGAGTGTCAGTTCAGGCAGACACCGAGCTCCAAGCTTTAAAGCAGACCCTCGCCCAAGCAACGACCGAGCTCAGCTAAACACTTTCTGCTTAGCTGCCTCCAGCTTGGCATCCATCTACTCCTCCTCCCTTTGAGCCTCGCTACGAGCTTCCTGGAGCTCCTCTATCTTCTTTCGGGCGTGCTCCTTAGATGCCTTGAGCTTCTCTAGGGCTTGGGACCAGGATGCCTCAAGAGCTTCATTCTTAACCTCGACCTCGGCAACCTTTCGGGCTATGTCCTTGAGCTCGAACTCCCTGTCGATAGCCAGCTTGACAGCCTTGCTGCGCATACCCTTCTCAACATCAAGTGCAACACGGTCCACAAACCACTGCGACTTCATACGGCTCAACTCCGCCTCATACTCCATCCAGAGGCGGTTAAAAAAGCCCATTCCCTGAACACAAAGAGCATGAGTTAGGAAGGGAAAATCCAAGGGAAAGCAGCAGAAGTAGGAGGCAGGAAAATTTACCTCCATATAACGGACACAAAACTCCTGGTAGGAGTCTGTTTGCAGTTGAAACTTTTTTGGAGGGGTTGGGCCATCAGTGTGGTGGACCCCCTCACAGAACTTCACAACAACAGCTCTTCCGTGTCGAAAGGAAGAGGACACAGGGAGGTCGAACCTCATAGCCAAAACAGCATCCGGAGGCTGGGAAGAGAGGGTCGCGGGCTCCGAGCTCACGGGAAGTCCTTTGCCTTTTGACTTCTTAGGTTCTGGCCTTGCCGGATCAGAAGACCTCCTCTCTTCCGACCTCCGGCGGTCAGACGCGCCTTTTTCGCCTGACCTGCTCAGGCTGGAAGACCTTCCCTCCTCTGTGCGCTGCCTCTTTGAGGAGTCTGCAGAGGGGGAGGAGGATCTCTTCTTGGAGGAAGAGTCACGAGCCCGACAGTCCTTTTTGCCAGAACTCTCGGTGGGTTTCACAGTGGTATCCTTCTCCTTCCTCTTTTTCGCAGCATGACTGGCTACAACAAGAGAGGTCTCTCGACCTGAGAACTGAGCAGCAACGCCGGGAGCTTTTGGAGGAGGAGGAGGCATCAAGCTAGAGTCAGCAATCGGGCCCGCATTCCCATGAGTCTTCTTGGGAATAAGAGCTAGCTTCCTGCTCTCAGGTAGATCGGGGACTTGGGTATCTAGGCAAACTTCCCTTGGAAGTTGCTCCTTCTCAACCCAAAGCCGATCTTCTTCCTCTTTCTTGGACCTCTCCTCCGTAGCACTTGCTTTGGCAGCAACTTTTCCATCAGCTGCTCTTCTGTTAGCAGCAGCTTTCTCCTCTTCTGCCTTTCTGGCAGCAGCCTTCTCCTTCTCAGCTTTCTTACGGCGAGTCTCAGCGGCTCCCTATTCCAGGTTTGGGAGAACTATAGTAGGGCGCACCATCTCAGAGCGGGGAAGCTGAATCCAAAGAGGAGAAGGTGGTGGAGGTTTGTCTTCTCTTTCTGCAAAAACTCTGGCAACAGCTCTAGTGATGTGGTCGGGGGTGAAGAAAGCCCATGCTCTATTGGTAGCTTGCTTCAGAGAAGCTTTCACCTCGTTAAGATCTAGGGAAAGGGAAGGCTTCTTGCGCTCTGGACCAATTGCAAAACAAGGAAAGAGAACAGGTCGAGAAAAGTGAAAGTAAGAAAAGCACAGACAAGAAGCGACTTAAAACAGGTCGGCTACCAGGTCCAGGTTCCACATCCGTCGTGTGGAACCAATAAACTGCTCCGGCAACGAGTTGACATCAGTCAAGACGTAGAAGTACGCTTGCTCCCAGAGGTCATTCTTGCTCTTAGGGGACGTGACTAGTTGTGGACGCATAGAGATGTAGTAATGCCCCGACTTGGCGGAAGCTTTAAAATTTGGTAAGGAACTCCAAAAACTGGACTCCTAGCTCCACATCCCTCTTGGCAGCAATCACCAGCAGGCCAAGAATTGTCCTAATACTCCCGGCTATCTGCTGGGAGAAGGCGATGGTCCGGCGCTGGTAGTATAGAACAAGGAGCTCCATTAGAGGGAAGAAGAGGTGACTCTTGAGGAAGTAGGACTCATAAAGGCAAAAGAAGCCTACAGGAGGGGTCCACGACCATTCCGAGGAGGTTGGAAGTTGAATGAACACCGAATCAGGGAACCCACACTTCTCCCTCAAAGAGCTGATTGATTTGGGTGTGCTGGTGGTCGGCGCGACGTTGAAGAATGGAATGGCGGGGGCAATGGCTAACGGGACCGCCGGAATCGCATGAGCGGGACCAATCATCTCAGTCTCGCCTTCCCCCTCTTCGTTAATGAGAGTAAAGGGGGAAAATTCCTCCCGTTCCTCAGAATCAAAGCGATGGGTTGGGAGATCGATCGGAGAAAAGGAGAGGAGAGGTCTCTCTGCAGAAAGTCTGGGAGCGTCTCTAACCACGAGAGGCGGAGACGGAGGGCCGGGGTTGGAGGTTGAAGTCGCCGCGGAAGCAGAGGAACGTTTCGAGGGCTTCTTGCGAACTAAGGGAGCGACGGGATCCATGGGAGCTTCGGAGAGGCAGAGGAGATGAATCACAGCAGGAAGCACAAAAAAACAGGGATTGCAGAAGATGAATTGTAGAGAGGGAAACATAAATTGCCAAATTAAACAAGTAAATAAGAAGAGTAGAAAGAGACGAAGCAAACCTTTTTCTTTTTCTTCAGGAGGAGTCGAATCGTAATGAGGAGAGAAGGCAAAAGGTCCCATTCTTTAATGACACGTCTCCTAGACGTGATGACGTGGGCGGCGGATTGGACGCGGCTGGGACCCGCAAATCAAATCTAGTCTTTCCAAAATCCCCTTCTAAGAAATCTTCAAATTAAAGTTAATCTGGTTTGTTTAAAGCAATTCGGATCGGTTTAATCAAAATCGGGCAACTCACAACACACTTGCCTTAGGAGAAACCAATCACAAGATCCTAACCGCGGGATCTCCAATCAGCTTCCCTAAACCAAGTTCGGGGGGCTATTGATGGAGGTGGTACCCACCACATCCGGTTTGGACTAAACCGGTCATCGACCAAGGAAGCACCTGGATGCGCAATGGGTCTAGGAGGCCCACTGTTGTCTAGAAGAAAGGAGAGGAAGAAGAGTTGGCCCAAAGAGTAAAAGGAACCCACGAATTCAAGCTGGAAGAAGAGAGTAACCGCCGAATCTACTCCTTAAAAGACGAATTGAATGCGCATTGAATGGGAGGCAATTAATGGTGAGAAGATCCAGGAGCTGGTATGGAGAGAAGAGGAGTATAAAAGGATAAAGGGAAGCTCGAAGAAATGGGGTCGGATTTTTGTGGGAGATTGAGTGGAAATACTTTGTATTCACATTTCAAGCAAATTAATCAATAAAATCCATACTTTTTCTCAGTTTTATTGTTAATCAAATACCCCGTATTCTTGAGTGGATTTCGGATCCATCACATATCATAAAAGAGATTAAACCATACAGTAGAAGAGACAACTTTACATTATTATAGTTTTATTCGGGAGAAACATAATTAAGAAATGCGCTATGTGCTTCAGGTACGAACTTTAAATTATTGTAATACAAAGATGGTCAAATAAAGTGGTAAAAAAAGATTAGGTGTACCAGCAACAACAACAACTAATAATGCAGAGGCTGGAGGTGCCATATCGAACAAACTGATATCGGAAAAAACATTTTGTAGACTGGAACAATCATTTCCAAGAGAGTGCATAAAAAATGATGCCTTTTAGATAGAGATAAGTTGCTATCTTCTCTGTCATCTATACAAAAGGAAATAAATCGCCAAACCAGTTGCTTGTATTGACCAACAACTGGTAGCTCGGCACAGATTTCCAGAACATGACTAACTCAAAAATCAACCTCTATTAAATCAATCAAACCAGGAGAACTGCACCTTTAATTCATATCTCAACATCTAAAGAAAAACAAGTTGCTTAAACTCATCCACTCTTCAAAACATCAATCAATAAAATAAGTAGATAAATAAAATAAATAAATTCCCAAATCTCATTTCTAAAATCTAAATCTAACTTCTGGAGCTCTTTTCTAGATCTAACTAGAATCAGTTTCAAAGACGTTGCTTTTGGGGCTGTTTTATGGCGGCTACTGCGTTGCTTCTTCCGGGTTTGTATCGATTTCATCATTTGATCTCGGGTGCGTGGGTTGGTCGACTGTGCTGTCTGAGTCGCAGTCGGGCGCTGGGTCTGAATCAGAAGAAGATGTCATCAGAATCGTTTCTCTAATCGGTCTATTCGTCCGTGGAATCGTGTGAGGCCAATGGTACGGTACGTACTCCTCAGAACAAGTGGAGGGTGATAAGCTCTTCTTGAGACGAATGAAGGGTGTTATGCTCTTCCTCGCGGTAGCCCTCATTCTGAAGCCCAATTGTGCGTAGATGTTACCTCCATCGCTGAAGAACTGAAAGGAAAAGACTACAGTTAGAAGCTAGATCAAAGTCATATTGGTGTTTTGAAGTCGCGAGTATAAAAATTTTAGCACGTGCATCTAATCCTAAGTGAAAACACAAAAACGAATAAAACTTTTTCATTGAAAATCTACGACCCTCCGGATCAGAACCGGAGTGGCCTTTAACCTAGGCTCTAATACCAAAATGTAACATCCGGTCCCGATAGACCGAGGTTAACTGATCATATACACTAGAACCACCTTTTTAAACCACCAATATGAACTTTAATCGTCACTTCTAGCTTTCCTAACCTGACATAACACCAGAGAAAGATAAAATAGAAAAAAGGAGAGTGGGGAGTGACTTCCCGACAACAAAGTCACTCAGTGAGAACGCAACTAACATCACGTTGCCCAGACTCCTATTCAGCTCCTGAAATTCTAAACCTAAACCAAAAGCTCCAAACAAAAGTACCTAGCATACCGCGCAAGCAAACTACTTACATGCCACATACACAACCAATCATACAATTCATAATCAACATAAAAGTGCCATACAGGACTTTCAACGTGTCATGAAGGACTTTCACAGACTCGTCAGCCCGTCAACAAAATGTCTCTCACTTCTGCGATTCTCATCCAGAACACACAGGAAAAATCACCTCACCCAATTACATGCTATCATTATCTCTTACATAATTCTCAAGCAATGCCGGATTAATCTACTCTTGAATTGATTAACAATTCTATGTGGTGACACAAATAAGTTCTAACATACATCTAAGAAAACCAATGTCGACTTAGTGACTAATTCAAGTAATCGCAATCTAGACGTATAGTTAATATGACATAGCAATACATAATACACGCAATATATTTGTATCAAGACTTATAGCTTGATACAACTCCGGTTTAACCCTAGACTAACGCAACCAAACAGAAATCTAAAATCTTTGAAAGCTGCAGAGATTGGATAAGCTGGCAGGATAGGTCCTACTGCGGCTAAAGATATGAATGCGGCTCCTACGTCATCAACGATGGCAGCGGCGGTGGCTTTTCTGGCGACGACGGCGGAGGCAGCGGTGCTTCCTGTGGTGGTCGTGGCGGCGGCTCTAGGTTCCTCCTGGGGCTTTAAGAGCTTCTGCTCTTTGTTCTCTAGGGTTTCAGATCTCATTTCTCTCTCAGATCTTTTACCTAGCATGATTATCTCTCTCACAAACTCTCTCTCTTTCTCTCAATTATTTTCGAAAATTGCATAAGAAAAGGAATGAGGTTTGGCCTTTAGGGTTTTTGTGGTTTTTAAAGACTAAGGGAAGGGTTATATTTATAGTGGGAAGATTAGGGTTATCTCATAGCTCTGAGTAGCTCTAACTTTTGAAAAGGGCTCCTTCCCATTCACAAGGTCCGTCCTCAATGCCTTCTGAGAATCATATCACCTAGATCGACTTCCTTGTCTTACCACAGTTATGCGGAAGATTGTTCACGCCCAACCATATCAACATCTCTCTCACCATTTCACGCTTAACCTACCGCATTATGCCGAAGGGTCCTATGACTGCATATCTCGGCTTCTTTGTGTGGTCCTGGTCACACTATCCTTCCTTACTATCCTTCCTTTGGTATTCTGCCCCTAATAGCTAAGTTAGGCAGAACTTCCACCAGCTCTTCGTCATCTATCTTATCTCTTAGTAGAGTTCGAGACGTAACCAACATCCTAACTCGACACTCATCAGATCCTGAAATGCTTTGACCATGTACTTTCAATTCAAAGTTTCACTTAAGATGTCCTTGCTTAGCTTTTGCTATTTCACACATGCAGAGTTAGTCCAACTAACTCTTTGTTAAACTCTACTCCGATACTCCCATGTCTCACCATGATTCTGCTACACACTCTGATGCTCCTATGTCTCACCATGCTTCTGCTGCTCACACTGATACTCCCATGTTTCACCAACTCTCTCCTGCGAACTCTTCTAACACAATGTGCTCCCTACGTTTCTACTTTTCATCTTAACAGACCTTCTACACTACAAGCTCTTGTAGTACGGAACAAAAGGTTCTCTTTCACTGTGTTGGGGTAAAAAATTGTCCCGACGAAATCGACGCCTGAAAAGCACTACGGAAACGATGTTTTTTTCCTTCGGATACAGGAATCTTAAGGATATCTCAAAACTCCGAAATTCTCATCGTTTAGGCTTGTTGAGGTCAAAAACAGTAACATCGAAATCGACGCCCAAAACTTCCAGAGGCCTCCAAATAAAAACTTCGAAGCGAAACGAAACCACCAAAAAAGTTGGAGAACCGCGTCGCTTCGAAGAAATGTCTAAACACCGATTGACGCCAAACCTACGAACGAGTCTTGGAACCGATTGACGACTGAACGTCGATTGGAACCAAGACCGGAGGTCCGTCTTGGCGCTAATTGGCGCCAAGATAGAGTGTCTGTCTTGGCGCCGGTTAGCGCTGAGATTTGGATAACGTTCAGCCGTAGTCCGTTGACTGAACTACGTTTTTTCGATCATCATTTCCTTCGAATCGTCACTTGATCGTCTCTCGTTTCGTCTCGATTGGAGTTTCTTTCAAACCGTCATGACAATGGCCGCAAGGATTCGTGCTTTTTGTGGAATTTGTATCGATCGTGTAAAACGATGACGGTTAACTTAAACACCGAAAGAGTCTAAACTATACGATCGACCTTATCGGTCCACGAAACTATTATCGCTTATTCTTACGAGAAACGATTTTCCGCAATAAATCGTAAAAATCACTTAACCGCGAAACGGCCCGAAAGGGCCCAAACCGCTATAACAGTCCACTTACGATTTTCAGGCGAGAACGGCCCACTTGCAATGACAGTTTGCCAGGGTTTCACGAAAATGTTAGGTTTCAAGAAGATAAGGAAGGTCCTCGAAAAGATATAGGCAAATCAGGGAAAAAGGAATATTTCCACGAAAAGATATGCACGAATCGGGACGAGAAAGGAAATGAGCCAAGCCCACGAAGACCTATATAAAGGGTGCGAAGGAAGAGATGAAAGAACAACTTTTTCGTCACCGCAAAACACTTAGAAAAAACTAGGGTTCTTACTTTGTTTTCGTATACGAGCTGCGTCTCAACTAGAGAGTCCGTGAACCACATAACATTGACAGTGAGAATTTCGGTTCCCACACACTGCACTGGTAATCTACATCCCATGCCCGCCTGACATGCTACTACACGAAAACTTTAGTTGACTATGACTTCAACTCTAGGGATCTAGCCTTGCAACGGAAGTGGCTCCACGGAGAAGAACTATAGTACTTCTACACAGTTGACTTCCTGCTTTTGCATACTAAGATTGTGGCTTGAAGGCAACTACAAAATCTTCATACAGGAATAGTTCTCCTATGATCAGTCATACGACAATCAAACAAGAACATGTACAACCGACCTAGAAAAACCGGAACCAATCTAAAGACGTCGCATACATGCACTAAACATGAGTCTTGGTCGAATGCCTAATTACATGTGCCTTACCAATTCAAACTCAAGACCTCCCGTCCTTGAGCTTGGGTTGTAACAAGGAAAAGAAAAGAATAGCACCATGCTTCAAATCCCACAAAGATTCCTAAACTCAATTACTTAGCTCTACAAAAAAATCCTACTTGTCTCTCAGACAATTCTAGAACAATGATACATCTCCGATAAGGTAAGCTATAATCCTTCATAACTCCCATACACGACACATATCTGCCTACTCCGGCTCAATAATCTAACAAGTTAGACAGCCTATGTCTTTACCTAAAGAAAGTTCAATCAGATGAGAAAACAGTCCACGAAGAAGAACTACAATGGCGAATGAACAGGGCTGCCGACAGCGAAGATGGCTGCCCCTGAACCTCACGGAAAGAGTTTGTGGCTATAGAAAAACTAAATTACTTTCGTCTTGGGATAGATCTCAACGACTAACCAAGCAATAAGAAAAGAAGAACATGCAAGATCAATCATAGATTATAACCAGGGCGAAAATTACTTGCAGACACATCCAAGACATGAGTCTCGGGTCGAGTGCCCATGAATGTGTGTCTTGCCATTTCTGACTCCTAACCTTACAGACTTAAGCTCAGAACGCAAACTAAGGGAAAGGAAAATGTAGCTCGGCACATATTTCCAGAACATGACTAACTCAAAAATCAACTTCTATTTAATCAATCAAACAAGGAGAACTGCACCTTTAATCCATATCTCAACATCTAACGAAAAACAAGGTGCTTAAACTCATCCACCCTTCAAAACATCAATCAATAAAATAAGTAGTTAAGTAAAATAAATAAATCCCCAAATCTCAATTCTAGAATCTAAATCTAACTTCTGGAGCTCTTTTCTAGATCTAACTAGAATCAGTTTCAGAGACTTTGCTTTTGGGGCTGTTTTATGGCGGCTACTATGTTGCTTCTTCCGGGTCCTCCTATGGATTCTCTTCCAGGTCTGTCTCGATTTCATCATTTGATCCTGGGTGCATGGGCTGGTCGACTGTGCTTTCTGAGTCGCAGTCTGGCGCTGGGTGTGAATAAGAAGAAGATGTCGGCGAAATCGTTTCTCTAATCGGTCTATTCGTCCGTAGAATCTTGTGAGGCCAATGGTACGGTACGTACTCCTCAGAACTAGTGGAGGGTGATAAGCTCTTCTTGAGACGAATGAAGGGTGGTATGCACTTCCTCGTGGTAGCCCTCATTCTGAAGCCCAATTGTGCGTAGATGTTACCTCCACCGCTGAAGAACTTAAAGAAAAAGGCTACAGTTAGAAGCTAGATCAAAGTCATATTGATGTTTTGAAGTCGCGAGTATAAAAATTTTAGAACGTGCATCTAATCCTAAGTGAAAACACAAAAACGAATAAAACTTTTTCATTGAAAATCGACGACCCTCCGGGTCAGAACCAGAGTGCCTTTAACCTAGGCACTAATACCAAAATGTAACATCCGGTCCCGGTAGACCGAGGTTAACTGATCAGATACACTAGAACCACCTTTTTAAACCACCAATATGAACTTTAACCGTCACTTCTAGCTTTCCTAACCTGACATAACACCATAGAAAGATAAACCGGAAAAAAGGAGAGGGGGAGTGACGTCCCGACAATCAAGTCTCTCAGTGAGAACGCAACTAACACCACGTTGCCCAAACTCCTATTCAGCTCCACAAAGTCTAAACCTAAACCAAAAGCTCCAAACAAAAATACCTAGCATACCGCGCAAGCAAACTACTTACATGCCACATACACAACCAATCACACAATTCATAATCAACATTAACGTTCCATACTAGACTTTCAACGTGGCATACATGACTTTCACAGGCTTGTCAGCCCATCAACAGGATGTCTCTCGCTTCCGCGATTCATATCCATCACACACAGGGAAAATTACCTCATCCAATTACATGCAATCATTATCTCTTACGTAATTCTCAAGCAATGCCGAATTAACCTACTCTTGAATTAATTAACAGTTCTATGTGGTTACACAAATAAGTTCTAACATACATCTAAGAAAAACAATGTCGACTTAGAGACTAATTCAAACAATCGCACTCTAGACGTATAGTCAATATGACATAGCAATACATAATACATGCAATATATTCGTATCAAGACTTATAGCTTGATACTGCTCCAATTTAACCCTAGAATAACAAAACCAAACAGAAATCTAAACTCAATGAGAATTAGGTACATCCTCACCATAGCCTAAAATCTCTAGAAGCTGCTGGGATTAGAGAAGATTGCAGAATAGGTCCTACTGCGACTAAAGATATGACTTCGGGTCTTACATCATCAATGACAACGACGACGGTGCCTTTTCTGGCGATGACGGCGGCGGCGGGGCTTCCTCATGTGGTCGTGGCGGCGACTCTCTCTAAAACTCTCTCTCTCTTTCTCTCTAGGGTTTTCGAATATGCATAAGAAAAAGAAGGAGGTGTGGCCTTTAGGGTTTCTGTGGTATTTAAAGACTAAGGGAAGAGTTATATTTATAGTGGGAGGATTAGGGTTAGGTTCTTTTTCCTACGCAATGTAGAACAAAACAATTAAAAAGGTAGAATGAACTTTTTATTTGTTGGGCCTAATCAAAAAAATTTTAATTGGACAGAATTTACGAACCAGGAAGTTACAGTCTTTATAGCTGAAAGTGAAAGTTTAAAATTCCGTTAAACACAAAAAACATACATGAGCTAAATACTAAACTATTACAACATCATAATTCATGTCGATAGTATGCAATTAAATAGTTATCAACTATTGTTTATATAGGCAAGACAATCACCTCTCTTGCATTGATGGCTTCTTCTTCTTATGATAAAGTGTCTGACAAATACAAAGCATTTGATTTATTAAAATTGATTAAGAATCTCTAAGATAAACATATATATAAAAAAGGTTATCTAACTTGGATTAACCACGATTGTTGGGGTCAAAAATGGTCACAACGAAATTGATTTTTAAAAGCGTAACGGAAACATCATCTCTCTTTCGAAAATGAAAATCATGAGAGGACTATCAATTTCGAGGGTCTTGCCGTCTAGTCAATCTCCTCTCGACCAAATATAGAAGCTCCACATATGACAAATCATAGGCGGTCGCTTCATAAAATCTAGTCACTCGCGAGAAACTAAACGCGAAAATATCGAAATCTACGCCGCAGATCTCGGTAAACGAGTTTCGGAGCGATAAGAAGTCATCGTAAACGACGGATAACCACGTCGTTTCGGAAATACGAGCGATACGAATAACGGTAACTCTAGCTGCCCGTTGGGTGTCTAGACTCTCGTAAGGTCTAGTCACCCGTTGCGCGACTAGACTCTCATAAGGTCTAGTCACCCGTTGGGCGATAAGACTCTCGTAAAAGTCTAGCGGACCAAAGGGCGAATAGATTCATGGTCTAGTCGCCCGTTTGGCGACTAGACTCTCGTAAATTCTAGTCGCCCAACGGGCGATTAGACTCGTGCCAAGTCTAGTCGCCACAGTTGACTAGACCACGTCTTCTCGATCATCCTCTCCCTTGAATCCCGGTTCGATTGTTTCTTGTTTCATCTCGATTGGAGTCTCTGTTGAAGTTTCGCGGCTATAATCGTAAAGACTTGTACTTTTTGTAAACTTCGTATCGATCGTATAAAACATAACGGTTAACTCGAACACCGACATTGTCTTAACTATACGATCGGTCTTATCAATTCGTAAACCGTCACCGTGTAGTTGTACGAAGAACGATTTCTCCGAACGAAATCGTAAAAATTACTTTGTCGCTAAACGGCCCACGAAGGCCCAAAACTCGACAAAAGTCCACTTACGATTTTGGAACGAAAACGGGCCCAACTGCGTCAACGATTTACCCGATTTTCGCGAAAGATAAAAGGAAAATATGATAAAGTCAAAGTTTGAAGATAAATATAGAAAACTTGTAAAGATAAGGAATATTCTCGAAAAATGGAATATTTCCGCGGAAGGATATGCTCAAATCTAGGGCGGAAAAGGAAACGAGATCAGCTTACGAAGGCATATGAAAGAGGGGCTAAGGAGAACGAGAAGAAGAGAAAGAAATTTCTTCACAATTGATACTTAGAACTTTAGGTTTATTTTTCTTTTTCTTACCGAGCTGCGTCTCAATTAGGTTTACAAGTTTTATGCTGTTAGAACTAGGATACTCGCCGACAGCTCTCGCGGCCACGACTTATCACCTATTGTAACGCTCAATGCAGATTCGGAATAAGATCTCTATTGCTCTATTTTCTTTTGATTCTCTTTGACGTTTATCTCGTCGTCTATTATCTTCGTACTTTTGATTTATTGTTGTTTGGCTCAACAGAAATCCGGGACCGCAAGAAAAGTTAGGGATTCCTGGCTTTCCTCCGAATACGAATATCGATAGTGCGAATTTCGGTTCCCAAAGTGTGGCGCTAGAAGGAGGGTGCCTATTCGCTCAAGGTATGGATCAATCTAACTCGCAGCCACAAAAACGCTAGAACAATAAACCAGTTCGTGACGGCGACAATGCCAATAACGACACTTAAAACACTCCGGTGACGAACAACACGTGGTCAACGCTGACGCAAACACCGCGGCGTTCGAGGAGATCAAAAAGATGTTCTCGACTCTTGAAAAGAAGTCGGCTGCACAAGACAAATTGACTAACTCTCTCGCTAAACAGGTTGAAACCTTAACCGCGAGGAATAGAATTATCCTTCCGCGTGGAGCTACTAGACTCCGCAGAAGAAGACTCGACTTCACCACTCCTCGTGACTTACTCCAGAACGTGCAAGAAAATCCATCAAGATAAATTACCGATGTAATCACCCCTGTCACGCCCCGGAATAACCTGGAATATCGCCCAAATCCTGAAAAGAAAACGAAGGATAATGAAGTTGAGCGAATTGACCTAGACTTCAGCGATCAATCCGATTCCACGGATGAAGACGCTAACATACACCCAAGAAGGGTAAAAGGTAGTGCAGTACGGAAGGATTCTCAGCTCATTGAACCCATGACGAAAGAAGAGGAAAATATCTTCTAGGTAGAGCAAGAGAAACATGCAGAGGAGCAGGCCAGAGACATTCGTAGGACACGCCAACCATCTCGAAAAAAGACCTACAATGATCTCGATGAGATTCGCGATCTTCGCGACTACATCGCAAAAACAGTGGCAGAGGTCAAAGCGGTAAAGTCGCAGATCCATCACGCGACCAATGTCGCGCCAGAGATAGACAGGCTCCTCGAAGAGGCTCGAAAAACTCTATTCATTGCTCGCATAACCTACAATACAGTCTCTGATCCCGGGAAAGTGAAAATCCCAATGTATGACTTAAGTTCTGATTCGAAAGCTCACTTGCAGACTTTCCAGATCACAATGACAAGATCCAAGCTAAGGGAAGGCGAGAAAGACGCTGGCTTTTGCCACCTCTTCGTCGAACATCTCCAAGGAGCGGCCCTTAAATGGTTCTTCCGTCTAAAGCGAAACTCAATCAGAATTTTCCGTCAACTCTCCTCAGAATTTCTCAAATAGTACTCCATGTTTATCGACAGAGAAACTTCCGACGTTGACCTATGGAGCCTGTCTCAAAGAGAAGACGAATCTCTTTGAGATTTCATGCACAGGTTCAAGATAGTGATGTCGAGAGTCAGCGAGATTAGTGACAAGATGGCGGTAGACGCACTCAAAAAGACCCTCTGGTACAAGTCAAACTTCAGAAAGTGGATAGCTCTCGAAAAACCATGCACTATTCAGGATGCGCTTCATAAGGTTACGGATTTCATCATCATCGAAGAAGAGATTAAAGTTCTATCGCAAAAATACAAACCTGCGAAGGTGTCCTCAAACGACTTAACCTCTGAACATAAAGCAAAAAAGAAGATCCCTCGTAACGACAAGTATGTCCACCACGAGGGAGAAGATGTCCGGGGGCGCACAACTACACTGTCAATTCCTCGTCCAAACAAGGTAGGTCATCGGGGAACACCTGGACGAGGAACACGTCGTATGACGAAAACACCTTCTGCGAGTTTCACCAAACAAATGGTCACTCCACCGCAAACTGAAAAGTTCTTGGAGCAAGGTTAATAGCGAAACAGCTCGCCGGGGAGATCTCGAACATACTCAACATAAAAGGCCTCGATACAGATCGCCCACTCATGACCGAGAAAGCACCCCAAGCAGACGCCATGTCTCAAGGAACCCAAGGGGATGAGAAACGCGAAAGGAGGCTTGACGACAAAGGTAACAGCTCCAATCCCCTCAGAGTGAATATGATCATCGGAGGGTCGTAAGAGACATTGTCTCATCGATAAAAGCATATCAACGAAAGGTTGAGTCAAGTGCAACCTGGCCAACACCATTCGACACCGCAAGCGACATCACAGATAACGCCATCACTTTCGAGGAATACGAAACTGTCGGAATCGACAAACCCCATAACGACCCTCCCGTGATCGACCTCGTCATAAAAGATCGCGAAGTCGCCAGGGTCCTCATCGACACAGGAAGTACCGTCGACATCATCTTTTGTGATACCCTCAACAAAATGAACGTCGACTTATCCGAGGTCACACCCGCACCAAAACCACTCACAAGTTTCTCAGGAACAACTTCGATGACTCTCGGATTAATCTAACTTCCAGTGGTGGACAAGGAGATAACTAAAGTTGTCGATTTTTCTGTCGTTGACCACCTTGCCATCTATAAAGTGATCATGGGAACGCCATGGATAAATTCCATGAAGGCAGTCCCATCGACCTACCACTTGGTCATCAAATTCCCAACTCCCTACGCAATCTCCACAATCTAGGGATGCCAAAAGTAGTCACGACTTTTCTTCCTAGCCGAGCATAAGCTAAGACAAGTCGCAATGACGCCCATGGCCGAAACCAAAAAAATGAAGACAACTCGATCGTCGGCCGAACACACTTTGGAAAAAGACGTGCCAGAATCGTCAACTCAAGAAACAACTTAGTCTGAAGAAAACAAGCAAGCTTTCGAGCCCAACAGTCTCGACAAGGCAACGACCTCGACAACAGAGGGAATCGTCGACCCAGTTGTAGTCGTCAAGACTAAAACGGCGACACAACTTTGTCAAACGAGTAATCACTTACGGCAACAAACTGAACTACGAGATGACTTGATCCTCGAAAGAGGTACGTAGGTAGCTCTTCGCAAGAAGAGTTCAGTTGTCCCCCTCTCTAAAAAAGGGGGAGTGGGTGTACGTATACTCGTATACTCCCACACTTTGTACCTGACATTTTTCGATACGATTTCGACAATAAATTTTTGCCTTTTTATTTTTTCGTATAGCACGAAAATGGATATCACATGAGAAAACCTTTCTTAAACGAATTCCGACTATAATGTGTTCATCGACACATTCCACCACAGAACAGATAAACTTTCGGAAAAAGCGAGACGTCGCGAATTTCTGAAAAGCATAATTCTGAACTCGATCTAAAACTTCTAAAAGCAATCACAAGACGATCATCGGGAAAATAACAAGTACTTATCCCAATTTCTCACCTGTCGATTGGCCCGACGGACGAACTAATCACTCACATTAATCTGCTCTTCGAAAAAAAACAGGTTCTCATGCATCCGACTAGGATAATAGTGCGCTATAAAAGAAATCTGAAATTTTGGTCACCACTTCCAGACAACTTAGAAATTGTCTTTGGAGAGATGCTCGGTTCCCGATTGATGCAAGTCATATAAGCCGAGAACCTATCGCCGAATTCAATATCAAGACGAAACCAAGTCGAAATCGAAACGGGAAACGTAATCCGAAGTTAGTCATCGAACAACCTAAACCCATCACACTAGTCTCAAACATCTCAAGATATAGTATCTAACCGATATGAGATCCCAAAATTTGACTCTTAGTCTATATTCGCGTATATAAAAATCCGAAAGACTAAAGTCTCTCGAAAACTCGCACCCGAAATAAAAAAAAAAACGAATGTAGCTATCCTTCAAGGAACGGATATGAGAAGACAACTCATAATCTGTCTCCACTTATGCAGCAATACTCGTACGTTATCATATTGAAAAACATCAATCATTAACACTAAAACCGTAAGATGAGGTGTTTCGAAGCCACACACGCCAACCCCGATAGACATAAAGTGGCCACACTAGGCCAAAATACTACTGAAAACAGGGAACAAGCTCCCTCTACATACAAACTTTTCACGTTCACGAATCGTAGTCGAAATAGCCAGAGATCGAAAAGTTGCCTGTGCTAGACGGTTCCGGGTTTTGATCGACCGCGTCCTCCTCGCCCCGAGTAGTGTCCTCAACTTCCTCCGAATCGGGAGAAACGGGAATCGGGGCCCAGTGACCTCGAACCCTCTCTTCGATAAACGAGATCGAAGACACGACTTCCTTGCACTTCTTCATGTGGCTGACCATTTTGTCCATCTCGAAGTCGTAGGAGTAGGAGTAGTTGGGAAGTTTGGTGCGATACAAAGCGCCCACCGAACCTTGGCATTCGCAGTATTCTCCAAAGGACTGTTGAGCGCACTTGTACTAATCAAAGTCCGCCGCAAACTAAACTGAACGGTCGACCACAATCGAGGTGACCTCACTCTTTTCCCACCTGTACGCACGGCAAACCTGCGATGTTTGACTCCGCGCTAATTCCTTTTCACGAAACGAAACCGCTTCGACCTCCTTCTTTAGGCGGGCGTTCTCTTCTTCAAGTCTTTCGGCCTTGAATTGAGCCGTCTGCACCTCCAAGTTGCTCACCCTAAGGGCCATCTCCATCACGTGGAGACCATGCAAAAAAAGGAATCCTTTAAAAAGTTAGGAGCGATGTCACTTAAACGATTGGAATCATATCGCGTGCACGAAAAATAACCCCCATGCACAAACGCGAGATCTCCGCATATTGCCCAGACCTAACAAATCCCGCACTAGCCGCAGGTTGATGCGCTGGAGCATCGAAGGTTGGCCCGGACAGCTCCAGTCTCCGCCGAGGAAATCGTTGAACCACGCCCGTCTGACGGCCCTCTCTTGTCCGTGGTAAAGTCGCCCCCGTTAGCGGGCGCGCACTCGTTTCAGGGAGATCTCTCCCTTTCCAAATCGGGAGGCAACTCGTACAGAGTGAAGCCATTCATGGTCCGTTCTAGCTCCTCTTCTGAGATCGTGTCGGGCTGAGTCCAATTCTTGTGGTACATAACTGCGTTGCGAACTCGCTGGGGAAAAAAACCCCAATGGAATGGACCGCCTCGGAGAAGGTCCCTAACAACGTAAGTATCTTCCGGATGCGAAGGAAGAGGATCCAAAACTGCAAAACAAAAGAATTATCAGATTTCGGCAAACGAAAAGAAAACGGTCAGAGTATCAAAAGCGATACCCGCGGGACCCCATTTACACCTAAAAGAAGATAAAAACGCCACTAGATAGTCGACACTTAAGCCCATTCCTTACTCATAACCCAAAACCAAGAGTCTAATGAGGTGTTGGAGACCGGTGGGCGAGAGCTGACCGATCAATAAACCGTAGTGATCCAAAAACTGGACTATGACCCCCAGAATAGGAAACCACAGTCGGCAAAACCACAAATGCACCTCGTAGCACGTAAAGAAGCCACGAGGCAGAGAATCAATGTCCTCTCCGGCCCTCAGCATTCAGAACTTCACCTCCTCCGGAACTCGCCAGAAGTCCCAGATGACGGCAAGGAATGATTCTCGACACTCGCTCGGCCTACTAGCGTCCCTTTTGAAGGTCGTCTCGTCAGGCACCATGAGTTGGTTGGTGGAGCTTTGATACCACACGTAACCCGCCAATGTTACCTCGTTTCCTTGGGATCGACAGAGTGCGACACGAATTCGATTTTCGGTATAACTTCGCCTTCCCGAACTCGTCGGCTTTCTGGGACGAAAATTGACGGCAAAGCATTTACGGAAACTAAATCATTCGAAGCCATAACACAAAGGAAGAGAGAGAGAGAGATGGAAAGGACAAGGAGTTTCTTTTTACCTTAAGCAAATTTTTGTGAAAATGAGCAAGTGAAAGATTTGGAAAGTTACTTCTCTTATTTATAGAAGGAGGAATTTACTATTCATCTTCGGAATTTTTAACAATCGATTCTGCTTAGCTTACCTAACAAGCTTTAAAAGTTCGCAAGAACATTCCGATGATTCTTGCAAACTGGGGGGCTAACTGTTGGGGTCAAAAATGGTCACGACGGAATCGATTCCTAAAAGCATAACGGAAACATCATCTCTCTTTCGGAAATGAAAACCGTGAGAGGATTATCAATTCTGAGGCTCTTTTTGTTTAGTCAATCTCCTCTCGACCAAATATCGAAACTCCGCATCTGACAAACCATAGGCGGTCGCTTCAGAAAATCCAGTCACTCGCGGGAAACTAAACGCAAAAATATCAAAATCTATGTCCGAGACCCCCGGGAGATCTCGGTAAACGAGTTTCAGAGCAATAAGAAGTCACCGTAAACTACGGATAACCGCGTTGCTTCGAAAATACGAGCGATGCGAACAACGGTAAGTCTAGCCGCCCGTCGGGCGACTAGACTCTCGTAAGGTCTAGTCGCCCAACGGGCGATTAGACTCGTGCAAAGTCTAGTCGCCCATGGTTTAACAGACCACGTCTTCTCGATCATCCTCTCCATCGAATCCCGATTCGATTGTTTCTTGTTTCATGTCGATTGGAGTCTTCGTTGAAGTTTCGCGGCAATAATAGTAAAGACTTGTACTTTTCGTAAACTTCCTATCGATCATATAAAACGATAACGGTTAACTCGAACACCGACATTGTCTTAACTATATGATCGGTCTTTTCATTTTGTCACCGCGTAGTCGTATAAAGAAAGATTTCTCCGAAAGAAATCGTAAAAATCACTTTGCCACTAAACGGCTCACGAAGGTCCAAAACGCGACAAAAGTCTACTTAAGATTTCGGAATGAGAACGGGCCCAACTTCGTCAATGATTTACCCGAATTTCACGAATGATAAAAGGAAAATACAATAAAGTCAAAGTCTGAAGATAAATATGGTAAACTCGTAAAGATAAGGAATATTCTCGAAAAATGGAATATTTCCGCGGAAGGATATGCTCAAATCTAAGGAGGAAAAGGAAACGAGATCAGCTTACGAATGCATATAAAAGATGGGCTAAGGAGAACGAGAAGGAGAGACAGAAATTTCTTTACAATTGATACTTAGAGCTTTAGGTTTATTTTTCGTTTTTGCTAGCGAGCTGCGTCTCAATTAGGTTTACAAGTCTTACGCTGTTAGAAATAGGATACTCGTCGACAACTCTCGAGGCCACGGCTTATCACCTGTTGTAACGCTCAACGCAGATTCGGAATAAGATCTCTATTTCTCTATTTTCTTTTGATTCTCTTTTTCGTTTATCTCATCGTCTATTTTTTCGTACTTTTGATATATTGTTGTTTGGCTCAGCAGAAATCAGGGACCTCAAGGAAAGTTAGGGGTTCCTGGCTTTCCTCCGAATACGAATATCGATAGTGCGAATTTTAGTTCCCACGACGGTCAATTTTGTAAGACCATGGAGATTTTTTGTTAGAAAGTTCCTTTGTCTGCGTATTTCGACAAAAGAGGGTTGACGATATTTCCTGATGAACTTTACTATATACTAAAAATCACAAACCTGCCAATGTTCTGCACCTCCCTTGACCCCTCTGTCAAGATTTTCTTCCCCACTTTTGGTCGCATTCGGCCCTCTGATTTACATACGGTCGGCGCGCTTTTTAGGAATGGAAATTAAAAACAGCATGGACTTTGGATTCACATCAACCGACACTATTTCATCTTTCTCCCACATTCGTCTTTTTTAGAGATTTTTCTTCTAAATTAAGAGAGAATTGTAAGTTAATTCGAGGAAGAGGTTGTCGAGAAAGTAAAGAAGAAAGGGGATCTTACCGTACACTGCAAGTGAACTTGGTAGTGACTTAAAACTCTGGTAGGCAACTGCGCTCACATATTGTATTTGTTCGAATCGAAGATCATATTGGCGGGTAAAGAGAATCAAGTTCACTGCTAGGATTTAACTGCCTTCGGTTGCCGGAGAGCTTGCCCCTCTCATCGTCACTTTGTTTCATGGCGGATAAATCATTTAGCTAAATTGCAAATGAGGTTCCTTTTGGCTCTGGAGAAACCCTAAATTTGGAGAAATCAGAGAGAGAATAGCGGAAGAGGTCACTTTTTAACACAGAGAAATCAGAGAGAGATAGAATTGCAAAGGAGGTTACTTTTCAATAAAGATCAGACTCTCGGAGAAACATTTACTTTGGAGAAATCAAAAAGAGAGTTTTAAAAGAGCTTCATTTTCAACACAAAATTGACTCGAGGAAGATTGAGGCGAAGAAGTCGATTAAGAATCTCAAAGTTGGGTGAAATAAGAAGCAAATGTGATTAATTTATTTAAGGTGTCATGTAACGAATGACGCTTGAAGATCAGGGAAGTGGGATAACGAAACGGTAGAGACGATGAGAAGGCTAACGTGACATCAAATAAGAGAATGTAAAATAGGCTGGTGTGGACATCCTAGAATCCCTCAAATAGCTACTTTTTATGTCCACTAGGATCCCTTGATCCCGCGCAATGCGCGGGGTGTATTTTCCAATTTCGTCAAGTATAAGTTTAGTAATTTTTTGGGTCAAAAATAGTTTTGGCAATTATCTAACACTTTTGTTAATTTTATTTGCAAGACTTCTTTTTATGTAGAATATCTAATAAAATTTCATGTAAAATACTATGAACCAAAACTACATAATCGCTTTCCTGTAATATTTTATATGTATTTTACGTTGTTTATGTAAGGAAAAAGAGTATGCATATTGAAAGTAAAAGTCTTGATATCTTTTTATAAATTTATAAGATGATATTTTAGAATGCATAACAAATTGAAGTTCATATGAGAATATATGTTTGTTGACGGATTCATTAGTTTAATTTTTGCATTTCTGTTAGTCTAGCTCGTAATCAAATAGAAATGTGAAGGAATGACATAAAAAGAAGCAATGCATATTTACTTACATTTTTGTCTCCATACCGTCGCTGTTTCTTTTGTTTTTCATAGTCCGAAAATTTGCGAAACATAAGCAATTAATATTTAAGGGGGCAGTCAAGAACAATAATCCATGAGTTGACAACCTTTCACTTCATTTTTCCATGAACAACTACGTCTTTGTGAAACATGACACCTTTTAGAACCTTAGAGTCCTCCAACAAACCACGAGGAACCTTCTCAACCTTAATGCACTTTTTGTTATCCACCTCCCTCAATCAACACAACTAATTGTGGTGGCGTCAATAACCGAATCCTAGAAGCGATACATAGAATCATGTATAAACGTGAGCCAATACAATATGACAATCCTATCAGACCGTTGGGAAGAAAGGTTTAATTTTTTCTAAATGTGTAATGTTTTATCATGTAGTGTATTCAAAAATAACCTATATGGTAAAGCAATACATCATCTATGTGATGCAGAAGGAAATATATTTAGTGATTAAAGCACTTACAACAATCAAATCTTTAAATTGGCTGGTGAATTTTTGTTCCTATTGGGAGCTTGACGAATCCTAGAAATGTTGTATCTGCAATATAAACACTCGTGTATCAAGAAACATTTGACAAAAATACTTCAAAAGTTTAAAGTATTCTTACTCACCTTTTGTTTTTTGTTTTAGAAGATTATAGCTTGACTAATAATAAACCTCCCATAAAGAACGCCAAAAGACAATGGGAAACATATCCCAGAGAAACACGTGATAGAAAAATGGACCATCTTATACTTTCGGTTTACTCATTGTCCTGAATCTCCCGATATATGTCCTCACGAGCTTAAAAAGTTAGATGTCGCCATTGACAAAATAAGTGAGTTTTCGACCTTTTTTTGTAGAGTTGAAGCATTTTGATAGATTTTCTTAGAAGGTTCTAATACATTTACACACAGGAAAAGTGTAGAGTAGATATGGTGCCGGTGGTTATCTCTGTGAAATCTGAGCGAGACACAATTCACAAAGTCATGAGTATGTCAAAAGTATAAATTTTTCGAACAACATATGATTCTTACATTCTGTAAAATATGAAAAATTCATAGAGTTTGATATTTCTTGTATAGTTTCATCCGAAACTGGTTGAATTAAGCACTGGCCCTAAAGAAATCAAATCAGTGGCCCAGTCTTACTGAGTTTACGACATAAAGACCGAAGAGGAAGATTCATACTATCTCGCTGATCGCTCTATAGTCATATATGTGTACTTGTTCTCCTTTTACATAGTTTTGGTTGGGAGTTTTCAATATAAACAACACATTATGTTTAGGTGTAAAGGCACTTGATGAGTCCAGAGATGGAATTTTTGAAATTCTACGGGCAGAATTACTTTCATTCTGTTAGAACAAATAAAGAGAGAGTGTCCATTACCTCCTCACTGGATTCACAACATTTCGGTCCTCATTGAGCTTTCGTTTCTATCTTCACCAACCGCACCTTTTACGAAATCTCAAGCTCTCGCGGTCCATCACATCACACACACTTTCTTTACCGTCACAATGTTTTCTCTCAACGAATCGTTCGCCTTGTAGACATTACTATACGTTCAAGATCCAATTTACACACAAAACACAAACTTCAATTATCCAAAAAACAAAACAATCTTCAAAGAACAAAGAAGAAACATAATTTTCACTCACCTTTTTCTCAATCTTCTTAAAAGTTTCCACTTTTCATGGCAGCCAACCGCTTAGAGCTTCTCCATAAACGTGAAATAACCACGAAGGCCATACGAATGCAACTTGCTCACCGGGAAAGTACGTTGGAGGGTTACTCCTTCTCGGGTCAGGTTCAAACGTTTTCCTTTTCATTCACAATAGAGCCATTCTCTTGCTTATGATCCACAATAGCTTCATGGTTACTGACCTCCTCACCATTAGAAACAGCAATAACCACACTTGTACTCTCTTTGGTTTCGATTTGGTCACAGACACATAGCTTACTTTTATGCGATTAGACTCTAACTTTGTACTCTACTAACTTTGTGTGTAGTAGACCTAGAAACTAACCTTGATGATCCAGGTTGACTTAATAGACAAACCATCTCATCAAACTGAAATTCATTTACAGAACATGTCTAAAAGAGATCTCTTTGGCGCAATCAAATGTCTCTTTCGAATCAACTTTATCTGTAAAACATGCACCTAATTGAGAAATTATAGAAAAACATCCCATAAAATGAATAAAATAAATCAACTCAAACTCTAGAACCCAAAAAAAGTATTTTCTCATAGAAGATCATATTTGAGTTGAAACAAACAAAGAAGATCATATTTGAGTTGAAATAAACAAAGGGTCGGAGAATTTTACTTACTTTATGATCGGGGAGGAGCAAAATTTACGACCTAGATGGTCAAATGTGAAACTTGAACATATAAAAACAAATGTAGAAGAAAAAACCTAAAATTAAACATGTGTGGGTGTGATGAGTCCAGAGATGGACTTTTTCTATTAATGTGTGAGTTGGTGGAGGCGACGACATGTTCCATTGTGGTGGTTGTTTAGGTTAGGGAAGGTCGGGAAAATTGACAGAAATGATTGTTTCTTTCAATGATAAGACTGAGGAATGAGGGTGTTTATAAGGGTGTGAAAAACGACAGTTAACTTAGAGAATGTGAGGAGACATTATGGTAAATGCCGCATGATAGACAGAGTAAATGGCTGTAACGGTAAGGAGGAAGAAGGTGGAGAACGACCATGGGGAGACAAAGGAAATCGGAGAAGATGATGACAAGTCGCCGTTTGGGGATTAGGGTTGGTCGATGATCAGCTGGTTTGAGGAACAACTAAGCTCGAGAGGAGAAGGCCTAAACAATATAGGCCTTGTTGTAGCGGGTACAACTCTGAGTCCAGAAAGGCCTTGCGTATGGAAGTGGGTGGGAGATATAGGATGTTATGTGCATGGCCCAAGTAGGGTTAATGAAATGTTGGGCACGAAGTCATGGGGAGAGGGCCACGAAGCTGACGTGTCAAGTGGGAGAGCTTTCTCCTTCATGCTCATGTGGCAATATGAGAGAGGAAAGTTTGCTCCTTTTAATTAGTTAGACTAGGACTATACCCGTACTACACGCGGATTTGTGCTGTTGATTTTGGTCTATCTTGAATATGTATGTCGATATATGGTTGACGGTTTTAATTATCGTGTTTATTTCATGCTTTATTTAAGAATCTATAATTGTTCTTGTTTTTTTTGGCATATGAATGTAGTAGCACTTTGTTAAGTTTTAAATTTTGCAAACTTGTGCATAAATGTAACGGAGAAGAGTAAAATAGTGGAGTATTTTAAATGAGTTGGGAGAAGGTTTAAAAAATCTTTAGGAAATGGTGAAAAATACTAAACCATGTAATTGGTAAACTGCGTAATGAAACATTTCAGGTAATGGGGGATCCTTGTTGGGCGCATATATTTTTCTCTTAAAGTATGATTCAAGGACTATGTGTTCCAAGTTCGAGCTTATCCCCTTCATAATCTGTAAATGGTAGTGAATCCTGCTTAGTTTTATATATAGAAGTTCTTTGTTTGGTGTATTTTAGCATGTAATTTTTGTTTACCTCACGTTATGAAGGAAATTTGAATCCTCTTCTGCTATGCATCATGCACTGTACGTGACGTTATTTGTTTTCATTAATGAAGTTTATATTGAATTATGTAGAACAACGTACCTGCTCTCGTTGGTCTCTTCTGGTTCTTCTTCTGCTTGTAAGATGCGTGGTCCTTGTGGGAGTAGTGACTCTTGAAAGAGCTACATATAGTTATCCATGACTGAAGACCGGCTTGGGCAGATATAATAGGAATCGCTTTAAGGTTTGTCCTTGACTTTTGTTTATGGCCATTGCGTAGCAAACCCTGATTGGGAATTGGCATCTGCGGAGTGTGAACGGTGATTTGTTTTACTGGGGGGTAGACTAATCCTTGGTATTAGGATCTTTTGCCCGGCGTTTGCTCCTGTGATTATTTGCCCCTTGATGACCCTCTCGCCCAGTTGTGTGATAGTTAGTCGCGTGTCGTTACATAGTCCCTCTCTTTGGTTGATGTTTCGTAGTAACATAATCAGTGGCCCTATTTTAAGCCTCAGCTTATGTTTTAAATATTCAGTAGGGTACATTGCACCATAATCTTTTCCAACTGTTTCGGCTTTTTCGTAGGTGTCGGCGCTTAGATATTCTTTGAGTTCGCCTTCAACTTGACAGAACATGTAGTCATTGATCTCGTCAACAGTTTCATATTCGGAGTTACTATAGCATGCTCTGTGAATTGTTGGGTATTCTCTTCCGATGAGGTGTTTGATGAGAATGAAGCAGCGGCTATTTTTTCAAAATGGTTCCCACTGTTATCCATGAAGAAACTTCACGGAACAGAGATCATTTCCCCATCTTTAAGGGTCATTGCTGGCGATTTATCGTTTAGCGTGGCGGTACCATCTCCAACACTAAGTAACCATGAGTCGAAACTTGTTTCTGATTGGTGTAGCCTCATATTTTTCTGTAGCATTAGTAGCTCACATTGACCCCACAAATAAGATTGGTTAATAGATGCTAACAGTGTATCTGCTCGTGTTCCTTGTGGTATGACCGGTAAAATTTGTCGAAAGTCGCCTCCGAGTAATACAGTTTTTCCACCGAATGGTTTATCGTTTGCTGATAAATCTGTTTATGAAAGTATGTCTCTGAGAGTTCGATCAAGGGCCTCGAATGTGTGTTTGTGCGCCATAGGTGCTTCATCCCAAATAATGAGTTCTGTTTTTTCTAGCTGTTGCGACAGCATTGTCCCTCTTTTGATTTCGCAGATAGAAACTTTTGTGAGATTTACTGGGATTTTAAAACTGGAATGGGCTGTGCGACCTCCTGGCAAGAGTAAGGCTGCAATACCTGAGGAAGATACAGGAAGCATAACTCTGTCTGTTGATCGTAACTTTGAGATTAACGTGCGGTAGACATATGTTTTTCCAATTCCGCCTAGGCCATAGGTGAAGAAGAGCTTTTCGTGCTTGTTATTGACCGAGTCTATGACAACTTCATATGCAGTTCTCTGCTCTTTGTTAAGGGTGCTAAATAACGTGTGGTGGGTTTTTTCTCTTTTGTAGTGTTGAATTATAGCTCTTGAGTCCACAAACTGTTCTTAAGGTCTTTTAAGATGTTCGGTCTTGATGTAGACATCGTTGTGTAGTTCGTTAGAGACTTGTCATGTAAGTGCAACAATTTTTCCACTTCTATCAAAATATACTCTCGCAAATCCTCTTCATCCAACTCAAGTTGTTCAAAACCAAATGTCTTGCGCTTCCTATGTAGAATGTCTTTCGATAATATTTTCCAGCAATGTTCCCATAGTTTCTCTGGCTCTACAACTTCGTAATATATTAGGAGGAGCACAAAGAGGTTGCGTAGTTGGTATGGTGTTGCCCAACGGTTGACTTCGTCCATTGCATGAAATCATTCTTTGTCGTTGTCCAACAACCCTCTGGCTATGCATGCCTCCTTAAATGTCTCTTTCTTCTCACCATTCACCGTAAGGATATCATCATACGATGTGGGTCCTACAACGACGTTCAATAATATGCAAAGATAGTATAGCTCCCCTAAAGCTAGGTGGATGTTGATTATTCTTCCGATAGAATGACCACGTTTCCGTTTATGTCACATTTTGGCGTCTTGATCCCAAACATAAAAGAGAGGGATTTCGATGTATGTCAATCATCTTGCTTCAGGGTCCTTTTCGTTAAGCTCTAACCAGGCGGTGAACATTGTTACATCAATACCAGCTTTTTGAAGGACTCATGTGAGGTCATCTGTGTCTTTGTACGTGAGTGAGTGTTGATTTAGTGGATAATAAGCTTTTGAACTACCGGTTTTCTTTTATGGATGTGGAAACCCAAAATCCTCCACATAGCTTCAGGTGCAGCTATGTAACAGCAATCAAGATATTCTTGTATCTCGTCTCGATTTCGGCTTGCATTTGTTTTGCCTTCTTCGCCCTTAGATTGGATCTTCCCCTTCTCTATCAAAATTGTGGCTTTCTCTACCCCTTTTATGATGTACTTGAAGAGGTACTTGATCGCGTTTGTCGTGTTACACCATTCGACGTTAATGTGGGCCTGGTATTTCTTTACGATTGCAAGATTGTGGGGGATAACGAAACGGTTGTCCAACTTTATCCCTCCTTTTGTAGCCATGTTTTGTTCGTCGGGTCGTCGGCGATATATAATGTATCCGTTTTTGTCGATTGTTGTTTATGCTGTAAATTGGCGGGGATATTTCTTCGTGCATACTTTTTTCTCCATGCAAGGTGAGTCAGGCCTAAGTAATCCGCATGGTACATGCATCATGTGTTTCTGCACAAGTTCAAAACCTTGTGGGTCTTCGACTTTGTTGGGCATCTCAGCGGAGACAATTTGGTTAATTTGCTCAGCGGTGAGATTTTTGGGGGCTTTATCGAGCCAGATCAATATATGGGCATGAGGTAGACCACGTTTTTGGAATTCAATTGTTTGTAGAGCTGCATAAGTAAATTAGGTCATTAGTTTTGTTAAACATTTGGGGAAAAGTTTGTGATAATTTAAATGCTTACCAGCAATGTTTGGGCTGAAGAAAGTTTCCCGATCTAGATCTCCAAGCATCTCGACTCCCTCTGTGTGTGAGTGTCGTCTTATCCTTGGAATCTCCTTCTGGCGAGCTTATATAGATAATTGCAAACATCACACGGTTGATGGAAGAGGAGTTAGGGAGGCGGCTCCGTAAATGCGGAATCAATTTCAACAATGAAGGAGCTTCATAACGGAAGAGGATTGGGAGAACGAGGAGTTAAAGAGAGAAGAAGAAGAGAGACGATCAATATGAAGTGGGCTTGGTGGCTCAGGTCCAAAGGAAAACGCTATGTTGTTTTTGCGTTGAAGAAAGTGTACAATCAAAACGGCGAAGCGTTCCTGATGCAAGACGGCATGACGTTGAATGCTGATGTGTCACAGAGGGAAAGCTTTTGTAGGATGCTTATGTGGCGGGGTTAAGAAACCACAATTAACAACTTTTAATTAGTTAGATATTTTCTTTAAATATTAACAATAAATATAACATAAATAATATAACCAATATGCACGGGAAGACCTCTAGTAATTATGATACTGATTAGCACCTCAAATTAATAAACATTAAAACTTGTGGGGAGGACTTGAAGAAGTGGTGTGGCTGTATAACAAGAGATAATTAGAATAATAAGACACTTTGAACTTGGATTTGTCCTAATAGGATTTTGTTTAAAATTTTGTCCCTTTAGAATTTTTTTTTTGTCATCTAGCCTAATGGCAAATAGTTCTTCTCATTAGAGGCAGGTGCAGGGCTCGAACCCTGGTTCTATGAGATGGCAGCGGAGGTGGTGCAACCACTTGCTCCACTCTGTCCCTTTAGAATTTTAATTAATGTAAGTCCGATTATACCCTTAAGTTAATTAAATTATTATTTAATTGAAAATTTATAATAATTATTAAGTAATTTTTTTGTCAATGTAAAGTTTATGAAAAAAAGAAAATTCTTACCCTTCATGCTCACTATTTTTCAGGTCGACTAACAAAACGTCGTCTTCGTCAGAACCTTGTTCCAATAAGAGTTTGTTTTCAATCAGATTGAGAAAGACTCATCATAAACGGCAAAGCGTTTTAGGTTCGCGATGAAAAAGGCAGACACATCGAGACAGCCATCGAGGTCTCTAAAGGATCGATTGAAGACAAACTGTTTATCCATGGCAGCCACGTTTAAGGAAGATTTTAGCTATGTCAAAGCCTTTTTTGTCGGCCAGCTACATATATAAAATCACACGAAGCAGTTTTTGAAATTTTTATTTATTGTTTCTTAATAAGTGTTTGAGCCACTCAAGCAAATGAGGACTCGTATTTGGTTTCTGACTCGTCAGATTACTCTAATTTTGTTTATTAATAGCAGATATTTATATCTCTAAGTAGCAAGCACTAATTTCTAAAATTAAAAATTATGAATGTAACTAGATATTCATTTGCCAGATTTAACATAGGTTAGAACCATGTTGTAAAGATGATGAAGAAACCGAGAACGAAAACGCAAAATTGAAGAAAACGATGAAATAGAAATCGTGGAAGAGAGACGATAAAATTGTGTGAATATTGTTAGAGAAGATATTCTTTTAGACTTAGGTATATTAAACATAGATTTAGAGAAGTAAACGATGAAACAGAAATATGTAAATATGGAAACTTCATTTTTTCGTGATTTATGTATAGAATATGTTTCCTAAACATGATAGAACAATGTTTAGTGGGTAGAAAATCTAATCTGCATAACGCGTCATATTTGCTAAAAAATAGAATAGGTATTAACCTATATGGTAGACCAAAAAGTCATAAGTAGAATATATATTTTAGGTCGTGGTAAACCAACGACATATGGGTAGAATACGATCAAACGTTTACTACCGAATTTATAATATATAAGAAACTTTTGCTTACGTTATATACCAATGGTAGATCATTGTATAATACTTCGTATACGATTTCTAAGTTAAGTAGATGGCCAGAATGAGTATTTTGTGCTCAGCTAGTATATTAAATAAAATATGATTTACCTATTTATTTTTTATGAAAAAAATATATATGTAGACTTGCTTATGTTTCTAATAGTTTCCATATGTTTAAAATTTTTAAAAATTTAAATTACTATTTTTTTCATTACATAAGTGTAAGACATGTCAAAAATGCCCAAAAATTTTGAAAGTCTTAATTGGACAAATCCAAGTTGAAAGTGTCCATTTTTTCTAATTCTCATAATGGTATATACAAGGGAAAACGTGTTATTTCCCCATGAAAACTATCATATAGCATCAAATGCGGCCCAAAGTAAGATGTCGTGTTAAATTTCCCTAAAGAAAAAATTTGATACGTATATCTCCCCGAATTATAAATTATAAACTTATATCTCCCCGAAATAACAGTTCGAAATCTCAAACTCCACAAACCATGATTTTTGTCGGTTTTCTATGTACCAAACAACACTTAACCATCTAAACTAAGTTGAAACCCGATTTTTATCAAACCAGACCTAAAAAAAATTACCCATGAATTTTAATTTTATTAAAATAATAAAATATACTAAAATGTTAAACTTCTTCTTCTTTCTTTCGGGTTTTTTTTTTCTTTTTCCCCAATTCTGAGTTTTTAGGGTTATGGTAAAAATTGAATAATCCAATCGCATAGCTATGAAAAGTCGAAGAGTCCAATTTAATCTTCTAGATCTATATCTGGGTTTTTTGGAATCAAAGTTCTGTGATTCTATCTCTCATCCTTGTCGGGTTGATTCCGTTGCGGAGGTGACCGCCACCGCAGAAGTCCTCCGATCAAGTGTTGCTATCTCTGGACTGCTCCAGATTTTTAAGCCACTTTGTGTGTCTCTAGGTTACAGTCGTAGATGGGCTTCCATCGGATTGTTTTTTCAGTTTTGTATCCTCTTGTTCTGAGTTTTTTATTCTTATTTGGAGGAAATTATAAAACAATTGGCTATTTTTGTTAGATATCAAACCAGTGAAACGGACAACCCCAAAACTAAATCCATATTGTAAATCAGTTGAAATTGATTCCATTAAATTTATGAGGGTATGGATTTGGAATCAATCAAACAAACTCTGAAAAAGAATTATTTTTAAACTCGTATCTCCAGATTTTGTGAAACAGGGACACAATACAAGAAGCAAAAAATTTGAGATTATTATGAGTGACAGTTCGTTTCCGTTGATAATTGAGGAGGAGTAAAGTGATATGCGACGATACACTGTCTTGTTCCGAGATTTGTGAAGAAGAGGAAGAGAAAAAATCAATGAAGCAGTATATGGATTGGAAACCGTAAGAGAAAGATTCATCGATGTGTGCAATTGCAAGGAAGAAGAAGATGTTTGATCTTTTTTCTTCATCTTTTACTATTTTAAAAATTATAATTAAAACAGTCGAAAAAAAATTTTAATTAAAATTTTATGGATCGTCCAGGTTGGGGTCGATATCGGATTTCAATTTGGTTTAGATGGTTAAGTGTTGTTTGGTACATAGAAAACTGACAAAAACCATGGTTTGTGGAGTTTGAGATTTCGAACTGTTATTTCGGGGAGATATAAGTTTATAATTTATCATTCGGGGAGATATACGTATCAAATTTTTTCCTTCGGGACATTTAATACGATATCTTATTTTGGATCGCATCTGATGCTATATGATAGTTCTCGTTGGGAAATAGCACGTTTTCTCTATATACAATGATAATGTAGAACAATCATACATAAAGATTTTTTATTCATATAATTGGGAATACATATAAAATAAGAAATTAATTAGTTAGGATTGGAGTACGATAGGGAGAATCATCTTGATATTCCAATTTAGGTACACAACAACAATATTTGCCAAAAACCTTCATTTCACAACCTCCTGTTTTGTACCCTAAGGATATGCAGTTCGATATGCATTTAGCTGTGGCACGACATGGCGGTCTCCTTTCCGGACATATGCGAATCTGTCCTATTTGGGTAACAAGTTTTTGAGTACCAAAATGATTACTTATTGCTTCTGCACTTAGATTAATACAAACAGTTTCTTTTTAATTTAAAAAAAGTTTAGCATCGAGCATGTAAATGTTTACCTGAAATCATAGGTAAAACGATGAGAGTAAATACCGTCAATGAAACTAATAAAAGAGATGATAACTTGTTGGTCGCCATTAATTATTCTTCTGGGGATTCTTTAATTCTGTGGGAAAATAAAACCAAAAGAAAAGTAAGATCCATTCTAAAAATTAGAATTGATAGTTCCGATATAAAAGGGACCTATATTGTCTTTTCAATAGAAAAGTTTCATCAACTTTTTACAAAATTCAACATATTTACTTGGTTATTACCTTTTGTATATAAGAGTTTGCTAATACGAATAACTTCTTGCGGTGGTCATGTTTGAGAGTGGTTTTATACATTTAATTTTGATACATCTTCCATATTATGCAGGTAAATCTAGTCAACGTTACTTGTGAATTTAACCAAGTTTCAGCATTTTCCATATTACGCAAGTTTCAATTTCTTTTACAAACTTACACATATTTGTAATTGATTTACATTTAAATAAATTTAGACTATAAATTTGGTCAAAAGGTTTCAGAACTATCAATGACATTAAATGTTTTATTTTTATTTAAACATATATATCAAATCTTAAAACTATAGAGAACAATATTTTCAATAATCAAACTATGGAAATTTCTATACTTTTAGTTAAGGAGTATATTTGGGAATATAACCTTAAATTTGTAAGAATTTACATTAGATGCCGTTATAGAAAATGATTATATATTTGATTTAAAAGGGAAAAGAGCATTAGTAAAAATAAAGAACAGATATTGGTATTTAGAAAATGGATCAAAATCCAAACCAAAAATTAAACATATTCTTGCATATTTCTTTTTAAAATTATGGACATTTTTAAGCTTATGGACTTTCTCTATTTATATATTTTAACAATGAAATAGAGGCAAGTTCAATCAAGTCAAATCCAACACATAGGAACTAATTGACACAAGGAAATATGACATTAGGAGATCGGAAAATCAATTTTCAGAAGATGCGCGATTTAAGTGCAAATTAAAAAAGACAAGCTTTAAAAAAAGGGTAGATTTGTGTAATGGCAAAAAAACAATATTTAAGGATACTAGATGAATGACCGTGCTACGCGCAGTTTTTTTACTAATCAAAAGTTTGCTACTATTTTTCTACCAAAACATTTTCTGAAACTATAGTGAATCTTTAAATTAATATAGATTAATTTTAGTTTGTCTTTATTTTATTATAACAATTCAATCTATGATAATTCGTATATATTATTTAAAAAATTAGAGTGAAATGTTGTTTAAAATGTGGGTATTGTATCTTTTTACTTTTAATAATTCCAAATTTATTTAAAGTTTGTAAAATTCTTTTCCATAATATGCGTAAAGCATTTCTATAAAAAATAATTTTTAACCACTGTTTATTGTGTATTATATTATTTTTTACAGTACATAATTACGTTTTGAGTTTTCATTTAGAAAGTGTAAAATTAAACCTTCATATTATTTTTAGATATAAATATTTAAATTTTTTTTCTAAATTAATTTAGAAGATATGAGAGAAAATAGGAACTTATAGAACAGTAAAATTATTGTTTCAAAATGATTATCTGAGAGGTACTCGTGTTTTCTAGTGCAATAAATTTTTTTGTTAATGTTGTTAATATTTTAAAAAAAAATTAGATAATATATTCTCTATCCCTAGTAGAAACTTTATCATATTTTTATTCCTAGGTAATAATTGGTTTATGATGCTAGGGTTAGATCAAAAATTTTAATGGCATTAAGCTAACTCACAAAATATAGCACTGTAATATTTCATATAGCTCATTTTTAAAAAAAACTATTTTAGCTATCTTACCGTTTTTAGCTAGTTTAATCTAAAATATTAAGCAAATGTTAAAGAAAAAGAAAATTTTCCGTTTTTTTGTGAGCCCAATTTTTTTTTCGGTCAACCCAAGTAATCCTTAACAGAAAAAATAATAGAACACTACACTAAAAGAAAATTATAGATGTGGCCTGAGAATTTAATAATTATTATCTGAATTAATGCCTAGGCTTCATATGCCTTATGCAAAAGCAGCCATCCTACTGTCTTTAGATATATATGTTACTTGTTTTATATAGTTATATTCGACTCTTAATTAACACTAACTAATTAACTAATAGACAATTAAACCAGGTTAACAAATTGCTAACTGGTCGTTCAAAAAAATAATTGCTAACTGACTTAACAGAATGCTAATCTCTTATTTAGTCTAATATAAATATATCAATCGATGAATATAATATTTCTAGAGGCAGATAATTAACGTGCATTAGTTTCATTGGCTTGCAAGCTATACATGGTGCATTATGATAAAGGGAAGAAGTTTAAAAAATACATATTTCGATATGCAGAGAGTTAACATGCATTATTTTCATTGGTTTGTAAGCTACACATGAGCATTATGATAAGGAGAAGAAGTTTTGAAACGTTTGATCTTTGCCTATGACTTCATTTGTTAAGCCTAAATGTTAGGGACTTGGACAAAATATATAAACTGCAGTGAGCTCATATCATTAGGTGTATTTGTAGTCACCCACTTTGGACATTGTTTTCTAGAGAATCCAGTTCTTTCGATTAGTTTCCGACATATCTAAGTTCCCTTTCAATGTCATTCGTACTATTTTCTTTCACGATTTTCACAAACACGTGTTGTATGTTAGGCATTGTCTCTTTAACGTTTTTTGCGAACTATTGGAACATTCACATGAACTTATCTCCAACCAATCACTTCGAGTCCTTTCTCGAATATGTTTTTGATAACTACAAAAAAAAACATACTTTAATAGTCACATACTCATCAGTGAACTTGTTATGGTTTTAGGATTCAAAACTTGTTTGGCTTTTTGCGTAGAGGTATCCTCTTGTGGAAGAAAGATCATACCAACACCAGTATGTAGCTTATCAAAATAAGCGAGACTTTGTTCCTTAGCCGAGATGTTAAAGAAATTCCATGGAATTGAAGACATAAGACCAAAGCCATCATCAGAAATAAGGCCTCTATTTCTTTAAGGGAAATATACTTTTGCTAAAGATGGAATCGTAAATGAAATTGTGTAATTAGCTTTTATTTTGACATGTAGTAATTGGGTTTTGTATAGATTAAAAATGGAATTACTTTTCCTTAAGATTTAGGGTAATTTGGCCAGATATTCTATGAAGGCCCATTAATTAAGGAATGGCCAACGGGAAAACTCTTCATTGATGCGTTCAAATTCTTTACTTTTTTACCCCTCCAACGCATATCACACGCGCCGCTGCGAGTGATTTTTGTTTTTTTTTAATTTAACTGACATTGTGTGTAGGGCCACGAAATCTAGAGATAGATACGTGCTCTCTCTTGTCTCACTGTTAATCTATGTGAACAGAAGTATTACGCTTCTCTCTCTTCCTTTCTGGTCTTTTGTTTTCATTTTCTCAACCCTAATTCCGCCGTAATTAACAACGATTGAAGGTTTTCCAAAGACCCATTTGTTACCATTCAGACATTGAAGCCTACGGGTAAGTGGTGATTTTTTCCTTAGGGTTTAGTTTGCTCTCGGTTTGACGGTGGCGGTTTCCGATGAATGAGACAAACGACATATCGGAGATGCGATTCTTTTTAGTTTCTCCAATGGTTTG
>OVAN01001139.1:0-44544 GCA_900406275.1 Anastatica hierochuntica | reverse complement strand
TGAGACAGACTGCATGGAGCTCATCAAAATCACTCAAAAACCGGAAGACTGACTCGCATTCTTCACCCTTACTCAGGAATTTCGAAGGTTACAGGATCACTTCCTAGATTTCTTTTTAGCTGGAATCCCACGCACGAAGAATGTACATGCAGATTGCTTGGCTCGACATGCTCGCCTTTTATCTTATGATTTAACATATGTAAACAATATACCTCCTAGTTGGGCCACTAACCAGGGAGTGATATTTTAATTAATGTGTGGTTGCTAAAAAAAAGAAGAACAATTTTTGGTTTCACTTTAATAGTTTAAAGTTAGGGTGTAGCTGCTTTAAAATTTAAATGTTTACGTTTTAGGTTTGAAAGTTTGGAATTTTTTTTACCAACCAATTTTTTAAATTAGAAAAAAAATCTATATTGGTTGCCCAACCTAGAGGGTTTTGAAGTTTACAAAAATTATTTATGAAAAACACGAGATGAAAGTCGCGCTAAACAATTAGGATATATATTCGAAGGGTGAAAAATATTTGAATTTAGCTTGAGTTTTACGGTATTGTTAGAAAATAAAATTTTAACATTCTCATCCAGCTATCCTGGGTCAAATTAAAATTTGAAGGGAATTGAAGTCCAAACCAATTTGGTCTAACAAGGGTGTATTTGTCTTTTCACCTTCTAGTAACATAGGGCTCATTTCCCTTATAAATAGGGGAAGCTCGACCAAAGGAGGTCCATCACTAGAGAGTTTGATGGCGAAGTCTTGGCTGAATCGCACCACCACAAGAGCCTCCATCCATCATTGTCTCCTGTGAGACAGACCTGTTCTACAGTAAGTGGTCCTCTGCTAGGTCTTTCATCTCTAATGCAGTCTTCATCCATCAAATCGAAGAACCTCGATCTCATTTTTCTACAGTAAGTGATCTTATGCTAGGTCTTTCATATCCAATTTATAGAATGCAATTTTGAGTTTTCTACTAGAAGTTATGAACGTTTTTCTGAGAGGTTCCTGTGCAGTCCGAATCTGCGACCAGTCTAGACTGAGAGGACCTTTTTTAGGTCAAAAGGTGTCTGATCGACATGAAATCGAAGATACGGCTAGAGGATGCCTAGGGCTTGATTCTGACTGTTCGAATCGAGTAGTTAACAAATAGTTTCATATTTATACCCTTGTTTTCCGAGTGTCTGCGAATCTGCCAAATTTCCAGAAATATCATGTTTTTGTGTAAATCATGTTTGGTTGGCTAAGAGGCATTTTTTGGAGTTGATCTTCGGTGCGATTGTTGTAGAGACTCATATGAATCTATTGGTATAAGGAAAACCAGTTCCAGGTTCTGCGTCCGAAAGAAGCAGAGGAACTCCAAGTTCAAGGTTCAAAAGAGTTGCAGATGATCTGAGACGTTCCCAAGAACGTTGTTTCTCCAGTAATTAAAATTATTGTGATTTCCCCCTGATTGCTATTTTTGGAAAGTACATATTTTTGAAAAGATTAGATGTGTTGGCATATTGGATGCATTCTAATAACTATGATATCTTATGATTCTTCATTTACCGTAAGAAGTAGAGTGCTTAACAATTATAGAAAATGTTTACTTTCTAGAAACGTCCAAGCTTTGATTTGTGCAAGAAATTGGTTGTGAGACTTTGAAGAGATTAGTAAATTTTGTTTTTGGTTTAGAATGTTTTACTTTAGCTATGTAGTCTATTATGTTTCAGATTGCTCTAGTTGATAAATCCATTGTGTTGATTGTAGATGAATTCAAAGAAGATGGAAGAAAGAATATGCGAGTGTAAAAGTTTGGTAAAGTTGGTTTGGGTATTCAACAACTTGATTTGAATATCATTAATCAGTTAACTACTTGGTTGGGTTTTCATTGTGATAATTAACACTTTGGGTATGTTTTTTTGTTAATAATAGGTGAATGATGAACCCAAAATTAAGAAGAAGAGGACGGAGAAGAAGATTTAAGCTTTATGTTTTCTATGAAAGTGATCTAGCATAATAAAGTTTGTATTAATATTTAAGTTTAAGTTGAATGTATAAAACAATGAAACATTGGTTATGTTTAAATTTGGCTCCTTGTAAAATACTTACTACATGAAGTTTTAGTTGTGTTCATAATTTATTGTCTCAGCCCCGTGGACTGATAATTACGACATGTACCTATTTGGGTCTGGTCATATTTAGACCCATTCATAATTGGTTGTGACGATTTATGTCTAGCAAAATAAAATTTCCATTTGGATATGTCCATTTGGACATGGACAACCAATTTGCAGCTTCACCCCTGGACAATGTTGAAAAACAAAAACAAGAAAGTGTTTGATAACCAGAACTTTCTAGAAAAGCAGTTCAAAAAGCCACTGATGATTCACGTAGGTGGAAACTAGCAAAAGCTCTAGTTAATGCATCCATTGTAGCGGTTGTAGGAATGGAAGTGAAAAGCTCCTTCAGGTGAGATCAAATGCAGTGACGGGTATGCTTGGTCGTAAGGTTCAAAATTTGTAGGTGTATCATGGACTCTTCGTGATGATAAATTAATATGTGGTGATTATGCATAGTTGCTGCTTTCACCAATACACTTTCAAGATTTGATGCACAAATTCGCAAGTTAGAATGCGCATGTGAAAGCATGGTCGGCTTGAGTTCCCTAAAGTCACCTTCGGAGCAACAAGAACCAATATCAATAAAGTTATGTAAAAGCATTTAGAATGGGCTGCTATCACGGGACATGTTGTTGAGATTATGCACTATACTAAGAACTTATCGGCATGGTTTATGCAAAAACCAAAATGCAACTTGGGTGCTTATGAGATAGCAAGAAGTGTTGTACGGGATCATCATCTTTCTTTGTATGTGGCACTTGGGTAACCTTTTGTGGTTAAGTGACCATTTTGAAAAAGATCGGTTGACTTCCGGAGTGTAACCTCCCATACGGTTTGAGTATTTCAGATTTCTCTTAACTTTAGTATTAAGACTTTTCGCCTTTTGTTTCTTTACCTTGCTATGTTCTCCGTTGTTCTGGTGTTGTGGTATATTTATGTGAGCACATTTATTTCTTTTAGATGATAAAAAAATTGCATTAAAAAGTTTTACATATACCAATTACTACACCAAAAAGTGAAAAAGTGAGCTGTAAAAGCTACCCCTTGTTAAAGCCACTGTATTACAAAGCATATATCATATACCAGAAACAAAACAGATCATCAAGAAAAGGAATGCCTCTTTCACTGTCAAAGAGATGAAATAGCCATTGAGGATTTCTCATCGCCACATATGATCATAAACGAGACGACTCCTTGGTGACATTTTGTGTTATGAGAAAGACTTCAATTTGATTATCTAAACGAATACTCCATTTTCTAGTTCATCAAGCTATTAAGAGATTAAAGGAATTCATATATTTGATATCCTAAAAGATACAAGCCTTTGATTTAAGTATACCTTTAACCAAATCCGCAACTTCTGTTGCAAAGATGATTTTGGTCAATCTGTGATCAGTCATACTTGTGAATCTTGTGATGGTCCACACTAGACTAGTGAATGTGATTGAACGGATGAGGTGACACTGAAAATGGTTATTCTGCTATGTAAGATTACCTCATCAAACGGATCCCGCTAAACGCAAGAAGCTCCACCCAAATTTTTTCTCTTTGACCAGCAAACTCCTACGTTACATTTTAGCCAAAGGGGTTAAGGTGGATTCCACCATTTCGGTTTAGGGCTTCTTCTTTTTTTTTAAACATTTAAATTGCATTTAGTAGAAACAAATAGGCTCAAACAAAGCCCAAAGTACTTACAAACGATCAAAATACAAAAATAATAAAAGCTAGACACAGAGTCAATACAAAACAGAGCTGAAATAAACAGAGTCCATTAGCACCAGATAAAACAGAGCATTTGCAGAGGGGAGAAGAAAGAGAGAAGACCAAGAGCGAAGGTCTGAGTAGCTAGAGGCTCGCTTTCTCCTTCTCCAAAACACTTCGTAGCCACCTTGGAGAGCCTGCGGCAACATACGATTGCCATTTATCATCCATTGTTACGCTACGTGCGATAAGGAAAGCACTTCGATTCGCATCACCAAACTCATGAATCACTTTCCAGTCGTGTATTTTTCCTAAAACAGAGAGAAGTTCATGTCCATGACCTTTAAATAGGGGCCAATCCATGGGTCGATTGATAGTGCCAACCAACTCTTTTGCACCACAAGAAAATATCATTTTTAATACTCTATGGCTACACATACTCTCTATTGCCCATATCAAGCCTTTATGCTGAGCTTCTATGTCACTGTCCATGTTAGCAAAAGCTCTTCGGCTATGCGATAGCACAGATCCTTGGCTATCTCTTAGTAGCCACGACGCTCCTCCAATTCTTTTGTTCTTCGACCATTAAAGACCAATATTACACTTCATCCACTCCATCGGTGGTGGCAACCATGTCGTGTGGGGGTCATGCTGTTGTCTAAAGCCCACCTGTGTAACCATTTGTGCATGATCTTGAGCTAATCTCCATTCCTCCGCGTCATTTTTTATTTTCTCCACACTTTCTAAGACACTAAATTGCTTACCCTCGAAAAATAGAGCGTTGCGGTTCTTCCACAATATCCAAGGTACCCACGGGATACAATCTCTGTGTGACTTAGGAATGTTTTGATTCTTACAAGCTACAATGATAGAGCCAAAGTTAGCGTACAGAGAGGAGGAGTTAAAACCTTCGACAGGTAAAGGCAAGCCACTCATTGACCAAGTCTGGCGAGCCTTGGAGCACGAGAACAAGACATGGTTTACACTTTCTACCTCTGCACCACAGACCAAACATCTCAGATCAACCTGAATCCCTCTTCTCCGCAATGAATCAGCCACACTTAGAGCTTTCCATTAGAAAACCTGAATTTTTGGAGGTACATTCAGCTTTCCAATACTCTCTTTAAGAGGATTTATCGAAGGAAGTTGTGTTGCCTCTGTGACAAACTCAATCTTTGTACGATTATAATTCAGCTTGTATCATGACTTGACGGAGTAATTTCCGTCTTTGTTATGCATCCACACCCAATAATCAGAGGCATAAATCATCGGTTTGATTAAAAGAATACGACGAATATCCTCTGGTAAGAACAGCTCATTGAGCTTAGCACGATTCCAAGTCTGAGAATCACTATCAATCAACTCACTGACTTTCAAATTCAGGTCTATGGTGTGATTCCTATTGTATGGTCGGCGCATCGAGCCATCCAGAATCCATGAGTCCATCCACACATATGTAGATTTTCCATCTCCAATCATCTGCCTTAACCCCTTTACCAACAACTCTCTCCCATGTATTAAGCTACGCCAAGCAAAAGAAGACTTCTTCTCTACGACAGTTGCTAGAAAATCTGAGTTCACATAGTATCGACTCTTGAGAACTTGAGCAAAGAGTGGTTGCGGTTCTGTAACAGCTCTCCAAGCCTGTTTCGCCAACAAAGCTTGGTTAAATAGAGAAATATCCCGAAAGCCCATTCCTCCATCTCTCTTCGGAAGACACAACTTTTCCCAACGGATCCAGTGCATCTTACGCTTGTCTTCCGCAACTCCCCACCATAAGTCAGCCATAGCGCTATTAAGGTTTGCACACGTCGTTTTCAGCAGCTTGAATACTGACATCGCGTAGATTGGCATGGCAAGTGCAATGGATTTGAGCAAAACCTCTTTACTACCTTGTGAAAGATTTCTACAAAACCAGCTATTTAGACGGGATTTAAGTTTATCACTGAAATACCTTAGCATATCCACTTTCGAACCATGAAAACATTCAAGGAGGCCTAAGTAAGTGCCCGCCCCCCTTCTCCATGAATTTGTAGTGTGTGTTTGATATGCGCCTTCACCGTTTCTTCAACCTTCGACCCGAAAGTTATCGAGGATTTCGAGGTGTTTATGATCTGGTCCGAAGAAGTGCCATAAATTCTCAAGATCTCAAGGAGAGTTTTGCTTTGTTCCACAGAAGCTTTGCACAAAAACATACTATCATCAGCAAATAGTAAGTGGTGGATCATAGGACCGCTCGAATCGAAACGTATGCCTTCCAAAGTACCCGCTGCCTCTGCTTTGTTTAGGAGATGGATAAGACCTTCCGTGCATAATACAAAGAGAAGAGGGGATAAAGGGTCCCCTTGACGGAGACCGCGTTCCGGGATGATTGAACCGTGCTTTTGTCCATTTAAAAAAACAGAGTAGCTCACAGACTTTACGCAAAACATCATCCATGTTGTCCATTTGTCGTGAAAGCCCAACGCCTTTAACAGAGCCTCTAAATAACACCACTCAACCCGATCGTACGCTTTCGACATATCCGTTTTGATAGTCACGTGTTGATAGTCATGAAACTCGATGATATTCATAGATGCAAACGTAGACTAGGGCTTCTTTTCCTATCCAAAATGGAAAGTTTAAGGTTTTTTTTTTTTTTCCGCCTAAATGGAAAGTTAAGTTCTTTTCATTTTTTTACTTGTTTCCATATATATTTATGTACACACATCAATCAAATCACAAAAAAGCAATGCCGTGGAAATTGCTGTACAAACCAAAAAAAGAGCCGTCTGTTAGTGTGAGGCGTTTAAAAAACTGGGGCCTCCCTTTAAAAATCGAACCCATGCGTGCGTCAATAGTGTTGGCGTTGGGTTTTGTTTCCTTTATTGTGACCTTTACTGTCTCCTCCTCCTCTATACAACTTTGTGTGGCTCTTCTGTCCGTTCTTGACGTCTTTCTTTCCAGAAAGCGGGCTTGTTCCATACACTCTTTGTTGGTTTCTTGCGCCATTGCATGATGATGATACTGCAGCCGCACGTGGGCTGTTGTATGAGCCGTTTCTCACGGAAACAATGGCACGAGGACTTCCATAGAAAGGCTGCATTGGTGGGGTGGTGCGTCCACTGATCATTCCAGCTCGCGGGCTACCATAAGGACTCATTTTGTTCACCAACATTTCCTGGTTAAAACATACAGAATTGAGATTTAACAGTAATATCATTCGAGTTTGATCTAACTTGATACTTGGAAGTAGAAGTGGGAGTGTTCGGATATGTACCCTTTGAGGAGTGTGGTAAAAATTGGGATCCATATGCGAAGAGACCATCCGCGGAGACGAATTGTTTATTGTTTGTGGATATGAGACTCGGCGATGATTGCCTCCTGTGTCGATCCGTGAAGCTGGTCTGCCACCACCAACCCAACTATCGTGGCTTTTTCGAAGACTGACATATGCAGGTGCCTCGTGTCCCATAAAGTAGTAAGAGCTATGATGTTCCTCTCTGCATAAAGTAGGAGTTGGAACCCATTTTTGTCCTTTAGAAGAAGAGTCTTGATTATAGCTCTGGAAAGTGCATGAGGATTGAGAATATGAGTGGCCCACAAAAGGGATGTTTGCGGGTATGAAACTCGGTGTCTGTTTCCTGTAAGGAAGTCCCGGATACGATGCCATACTCCAGTCTTCGATTATGATTCCTTGTTTTGCAGCGAGTTCAAACACTTGTTTCTCTTCAACTCCTAAACCCATGAGCAAATTCCATAGGTTTCTATGAGCTTCCCTTTGGTTGTAAATGATTTGGTCCCTCATTGCCATTTCAAACTGTAGTTCGGTATTACCCATCCCCTAAATTTATGAAAACGAATAATAGTGTAAAAATCTCAGTGTCAAGAAAACGAAGCCTTGCTTAGTTTATCCTACTCACCAGGAGCTTATACTGATTGAGAATATGCAGATAAGTTTTGTTTCCGTTGTTATTTATTGCTTCATTAAGCATATCCTGAAGTTTGCAACGATGCTTTTCATTTTCTTCAATTTCCTGTAAAAAACGATATATGAGTGAGTATATGATTTGCTATGTCAATGTTTAAATGCAGAGTTGAAACATATGATAAAAAGGTTTACTCTTTGGTAATTAACGCCGGCTTCATCATTATCGCGGATATTATCAAGTATTACTTGTCGTCTGCTACTTAGAGCTTCGACAACATCTTTCTCAGTCGCCTATAAAACAGATAAAGTGGTTACAGAAATGCAATATATTGACCCCGGGATTAGGAGAAGCTTTGTCACCTGACCTGTTTTGCAATTGCATCATCGAGATGTTGTAGTTCCGTGCGGTTTCTGAGGTTAGTTTCCTCAAGCTCAAATAAGGCCTTCTGTAAGTTTATACGTTCCTGAACATTTTCACTGATCTGGTGGCTTAAACCATCCAACCACGAAAGTTCACGTTCAACACCTCTTTCAAAAGGTTTGATGCTTAGCTGAGACTCCTTTTCTGCTAGTTGCTGCTTCAGCTGAGAAACCTCACTCTATGAAACCAAAGCTCTGAGTTATGTACTACTAATAAATTCAAACTGTAAGGATGCTACTACCTTCCACTTGTCACAAAAACAGATGAAAGTAGTTAACTTACTTGAAGATTGTCGATCATTCGTTGGTAGTCTGACATATGATTGTCGATGGTACCGATATTTTTCTAGAATGCATGAAAGAGAATAGTAATCAGTAAGTACTTCTGGACCAAAGGACAATCTTGGTGGACTCGAATTATTTAGAGGAAAATTATTGTCACCTGAATGTGTGTCTTAATCTCTTTTGCTCGGTCAGCATATTTCAATGTGTTCACAGTATGATGATACTGACTATCAGCAGGTGATACAGTTGCAACCATCACCGTTTGGGAGTTCCCACTCAAACCATCTTTAAGAATCCGTGTAAGTTTGCTGAAATTGCGCACATCTGTCAGCCGAAAAAGACAACCATTTTAAGATAAAAATATCATTTCGGCACATACCTGTTTCTGTATGGGACATAAGCAAGACCCTTTTTGTGTTGCTTCCCCAAAGCATTTATGCAATTTGCGAGTGCAAGGAGTGAGCGATTAATATTAGCTCCGTCCCTCAGTTTTTGACCTCCATTGTTTGTCTCTGCTGCTCTTTCACTGCCAGCAAGATCTACAAGGGCGAGTTTCCCTCTGATTACTTGATTATGATTTTTTTGCCTTCTTTTTACTGCAATCTCCAAAACGGCATGGGACCTGGTAATTACCACGCAAATGCATATAGGTAATCTTGAGTCATTGGTTCAGTTTCAAGAAAACTCGATAATATTCCTATAAGATACACGAGATAACTCAAGAATACAAGCCACTACAGTGAGATCTAATGATTTGGAAAACACAAGCCTCAATGTTTACACTTGTTTTGGAAGTAACATTGCTCACCTTGACGATGTTCCATTCATCTCCGTGCTCTCAGTTTTTCGTCTACTGTTCCCTAAGTTCAGCAGCTCAAGAATTCGATCAGCAGAGTAGACCTAGAAAAGAAGGACTTTAACTAAAGCCTTAAAATGAGAAGAAAAAAAACAATGGTGACAATTTTCAAGGACAAACGAAATGTTTTTGCTCAAAGTATCGGGTACATATAAGGAGCCAAGTGAGATAAAAATTGTAGTTTCTCTTCATCATTACAAAATTTTAGCAGAGAAGCTTGCACAGACAGAACTGGAAGGCGGATGAAGAAAGTTGACATAAACCAGACAACATTAATTCTCCTAAAAGGTCATATCACAAACCATATTGCTGATAAATGTGACAAATCAACATGAGAGGTTCCAAATGAAATCATAACGGAAACCTTAAGGCGATCTCTACAAATCAGGATTTGCAGTACAGTCAATGGTCCTATTGCATCTAGAAGACAAGAAAAGTATGGACCTTGATTGACCGCAGCCCTGCGACTACTATCCCCTGCTCTGGATCCTCTCTGAGCTCCAAGTGACCAGAGGATTTTTCAAGCAAATCGTAGATAACCTGAGTTACAGAAAGAGAAACACTACTAAGGGTAAGAACACACACAAAAACAAACAATAACCAATTTTATCAGACCGAGCCATTACTTCATTGTAGACTTCAAGATATGAGCAAGTCACTTCAAACTCATCTGAGCTCTTGTCACTCTTAATCATATCAAACACAGTATTGAGACTGAGAACCATCAATCCAGGATCACTCCGAGTTCCAACCATTGTATATGTTTTGCCGCTAAGAAAAAAAAGCATCATTGAGTCCGATAACAAAAAAATAGAGGCCATAATGCATCAGTGCTCCTAGGATGCTCTCATCAAGCCAGTTTAATGTCTAGTGCTTTAGGACCCAATAATATTACGTATGACATGAATTTTCTTGTAGGCTTTATGAATTATATGCTGCATAATATTTGAGATCATTCACATCAATGCATACCTTCCAGTGGAACCATAGGCAAACACTGTAGCATTGAGTCCATGGACAACCCCAGAGATCACAGAAGACATACTCCTATATACATTCTGAAAAAAAAACAATACATGTTTAGTTTTATAACTATACATCCAAAATCACAAAACCTTAAACCACAAGTCAAATATCCCACAAGTTGAGTCACTTCCTGAGATAGTCACATACACAACGAAGCTAAAACGTTTCCAGGAATTTCTCAAAGGGAACAAACAAAATCCAAAGATCCTAAAGAAATAACAAAATCTTCATAGTGACGAACCTTGTTGGTGCTCTCAGGGCCAAAAGCATGATCAAAACAATATTTCTTCTCTTTAGTCCGATTCTGGATTCGGTCAAGATAATCCTTGGATAAGTCAGGATCCAACACAAGCACTTCCTGAAATCGAATACACACTTAGAGCAGAAAGATTTTCAAAATGGAAACAGTCGGAATCAGGAAACAGTTGAACAAAACCTTAGAGTTATTCACACGAACAATGTCTCTTCCACGTTCTTTCTCCATTAACGGTCTGCATTTCACAGCGACCTAACGAGAAACACGGAGAATTCAAGAAATTCAGACGGATTAAAAACTGGGGAAAGGTATGAAGGAGAGCTAACCGTGAGTGTAGTCGTCTTCTTCGCAGCTGGAGCTCTAATGCTCGGCATTTTCTTCGGGAGAAAATCCCAAAGCGAGGTCAAATTTTCCGGGAATATAAATGCAGATTTTCTCGGAAATCAAACAGTGACTCAACGATCAGAGAGACAAACAAAAAACTCATTCACTGCTAAAAATGTATGCGAAAATTAAAATCTGAGTGGAAAAATTCAGCTGAGCTCAAAGGATAAGAATTCAAAAAAGTTTGTTTGATAGTTTCAAGATTCACCGTTTCAAAATTTATGACTAGATGTAAGCTGGAAAATTAAAATTTTAATAAATGCTGCGTGGGAGATTTCTGAAACATTAAACGAGAGAGAAAAAAATATTAGGAGAGGGAAGCAAAAAAGAAAAGATCGTGCCGAGAGGGATATTCTGGGAGAGATCACATGCTTGACGGTGCACCTTATTAAAGATGTAGTTATGAGGTTAGAGTCGTTGATTTTGTATTTGAACGGCAGTAATCGATATTAACACGTAAGTAGAGTGTTTGTGGGTCCGGCTTAAAATTTACTCGAAAAGCTTTTTAATTTGGATTTTGGTGGCAAAATTGATTTTTTAAAATAAAATTAATTTGACGAAGTTGTGAACTCTGTACACGACGTGCTATCTTTAAACCATAGATACCATATACGAGATTTACTTACGTGACGTTTTATTAACAATAGTTCCGTTTTAAAAAAAAGATTTTTTGGGTCGAATAATTTCGTAATGTTATGAAAAGAGAAACGACATGAGAATTGGTGGTATTTTATTTTATGGGTAATGAAACCTTTGCAGGATCGGTCCAGAGGTTAAAAGGCTTAAAGCATTATTAAAAATGTGGTTTATATATCATCATGTGAATAAAATATTTTGAAAATATTTATATTTCATATACAATAATATTAAAGCAAAGCAAGATATTAAATTCATCCCAAGTTAACAACTCCATATCAAATTCTCAACTTTCTATTAAAAGCCACGGAAAAATATTCTAGTAATCATAAAAGAATTTTCCGGATTTAAAATTAGAGAACTAAATAGCCACTTAATTTGTTGAGAAAGAGAAACAGAAAAGAAACTAAACAAAATACATAAAAGATAGGAGATTCTTAGTAATCGTAGCCAACATCACCTTAATGTCATAATCAATTTACTGTAAACGGAATTTTAAAATACTCTGTCCATGAAAAAAAAGATAATGATACAAAAAATAAAGAACAGAAAAAATGCTCACGGTTTGAACACCCAAACGATGCTAATCGGATGATGTTGTGGTTTTTTATTGATCAAACAAAATGCTTTCTTCTAATCCAATTTTATAAAGGAGAAGTATTGGGCCTATGAAATTGTAACAAGAGAACTTGCTTTTAGAAAAACGCAATAAAATTATACGCCCATGGTGCTCGAACTAGTGTTGTCTTAGTAAAGAAGGATCAAACTTAACCACTACACCTATCACATTTTTATACATTGTGGCCTAATTTACATTAAAATATTTTGTGGCCTAACGCAGATGCTTCATCTGCCTTAATGAAGGACCGACCCTGACCCTTTGTATAGTAATAGGGATAACTTTAGTTTGAAGTTAAAGCTAATAAAAGAAAAAGAAAATTAACAAATATTTAAACTTCGTCAGCCATAGAGATTATGTGTTTGGCTCCTTTCGAACTCACCAGGATCAGAGAAAAAGTTCTACGGTTCAAGAGACGAGACTTGTTGAGGTCAGCTCTTCCGGAACTTCCTCAAAATCTGGAAAATTCAGAAAGAGACCTTCCAAGGCTAGACGACAAGTTGCGATGAAACAGAACCCCAAATCGAATGCTTCAACTTCTTCTCCGATAACTTACAAGCGAAAGGCGACTGACACGATTGGATCGCCATCCAAGCTGGCAAAGCGCAAGGAGTCTGTGGCTGTTTCGAGTGAGGAACGACCGAAAGCGCAATGAAACTTTTGAGCTGGAATTATCAGGGACTGGGGCCGAACCTGACAACCAGCCGTCTCAAGGAGTTGAGACACGATTTTAGCCCTGATTTAATCTTCTTAATGGAAATAAAAAATCGGCGTGACGTTCTGGTAGACTTACAAGTGTGGTTGGGATTTGATCAAGTCTTCACAGTTGAATCGGTCGGTCTAAGCGGCGGTTTAGCGATTCTATGGAAGAATTCAGTTCAATTGGATTTCAAGTTTGTAGATAACAATCTCGTTGATATTCTTGTATAGTATGGTAGCTCAACTTTCTTCTTATAATGTATATACGGAGTTCCAAATTCGCAGTATCGATCGCATGTATGGGAGAGACTATCTCGTATTGGGGTACAGAGAAAAGAAAATTGGTTACAGATTGGTGACTTTAATGAGATACTAAACAACAATGAGAAGTTAGGAGGACCTATCCGTAGTGAGAGATCCTTTCAACCTTTTGCAGAGATGCTAAAGACTTGTGAAATGAACGAATACCAAATAAGGGCAATGGTTTTACATGGGCTGGAAAGAGGAAAAATATGTGGATACAATGTCGATTAGATTGCGCGTTTGACAATAAGAATTGGTTCCTGGATTTCCCACAGTACACAAAGACTTTCCTTGATCGTACTGGATCCGATCATCGACCGATATTGCTTAGAATTTATGAAGAGAAAGATGAGTTCAGAGGCCAATTTAGATTCGATCATCGATGGGTCGAAAAAGATGGAGTCAGAGAAATAATATCTCAAGCATGGAACAAAGGTAACTGTATAGCTTCTAAATCGGTTCTATCGAGCATCTCTGAATGTCGCAGAAGCCTTAGTAAATGGAAGAAGCAGACCAAGTCCAATTCATTTGATCAAATTCAGAAGCTAAAGGTTGCTCTAGATGTGGAATCCTCCTCCATTAACCCCTGTTTTGGACTCATGCGTTCACTAACTCAAGAGCTGATCGTTGCTTATCGTGATGAAGAGACTTATTGGAGACAACGTAGCCGTGAAAAATGGTTACAAACGGGAGATCGAAACACTAAATATTTTCATTCATCAGCCAAGCAAGCGATTAAAAGGTAATGGGTACCTCAGTTAATTGATGAAGCTAGCCATGAGCATGTCTCCGAAGAAGGAAAAGGGAAAGTTACATCGTCCTACTTCCAGCAATTGTTTACGTCGTCCCATCCTACAGAAACGAGCCTGATCCTTCATGGCTTACACGCGAATGTTGACCAGCATATGAATTCCAAACTTACAGCTCCTGTCTCAAAAGAAGAAGTTAAAAACACAGTTTTTGCAATCAAAGCTTCAAGCGCTCCGGGTGCGGATGGTATGAGTGGGATTTTTTTCCAAAGATTCTGGGACATCGTTGGACAGAGAGTGACAAAGGAAGTTATTGCTTTTTTCAAATAAGGGACCTTCCCATCTGATTGGAACTACACTCTCTTATGCTTAATACCCAAGAAAGAAGCAACATATTTTGTGAAAGACTTCCGACCAATAAGTCTATGTTCGGTTCTCTATAAAATCGTCTTCAGAATCTTGGTACATTGTCTCAAACCTTATCTACCACAGTTGGTCTCATGTACACAATCGACTTTTGTTGAAAAGAGACTGATTTTAGACAATATACTTATAACTCATGAGATGGTCCATAGCCTCCGATCCCATCCGAAAATCTCTTCTGAGTTTATGGCTGTAAAAACGGACATGTCCAAAGCGTGCGATAGCGTTGAATGGGGTTATCTAGAATCTTTTTTAAGAGCTCTGGGTTTTGAAGAGAAATGGACTGGTTGGGTTATGTTCTGTGTTCGTTCTGTGAGTTACTCTGTCCTCCTCAATGGCCAAAAGCATGGATCGATCACTCCGGAGCGAGGTCTCCATCAAGGAGATCCGTTATCACCTCTCCTCTTTGTCCTATGTACGAAAGGAATTATACATTTGTTAAACAAAGCCGCGATAGATAGACGTATTGAAGGCATTCAATTTGATGTACACAGTCCGATGATCCACCACCTCCTCTTCGCGGACGACAACTTATTCATATATAAAGCTAATGTGAAACAATGTCGAGCCCTTCAACATATTCTACAAGAGTATGGTGCTGCTTCGGGTCAAGCTATTAACCCATCGAAATCGTGTAGAGGATTCAGTGAAAAACCATATCAAAGATATGATGCAAATTCAAGGAGAAGGTGGGGCTGAAACTTATCTCGGACTTCCTGAGTGCTTTAGCGGATCCAAAGTGGAGATGTTAAAGTACATAAGTGAACGACTTAACAATCGTCTAAACAGTTGGCTCTACCGCAATCTTTCACAAGGAGGCAAAGAAGTTCTTTTGAAATTCGTTGCTATGGCAATGCCCATCTTGCGATGTCGATATTCAAGCTCCCGAAAACAACGTGCTCCAAACCTTAACAGTGCCTTCGGAGCCTTCTGGTGGGGTGTGACGAAAGACAAGAGGAAAATGCATTGAATCCGATGGGAGAAACTATGTTTGCCTAAGCGTGATAGCGGGCTGGGTTTCCGTGACATTGCTCTTTTCAACCAAGTTTTATTAGCGAAACAAGGCTGGAGAGCCTTAACGGAGCCTAACTCTCTCTTTGCTCAATTCCTTAAAAGTCGTTACTATGCGTCATCTGACTTTCTTCATGTTGCCATCGAAAAGAACTCATCCTTTGCGTGGCGTAGTCTGGTTCATGGAAGAGAACTTTTGGTGAAAGGTTTACGACAAATTATCGATGATGGGGGTTCGACCTTTGTTTGGCTCGATTCTTGGATCTTAGATGGCTCTACGAGGCGACCTTACAATAGGAATCAGAGTATTGATCTGAATCTCCAAGTCAAGGATCTTATTGACATTGAAACTCAAACATGGGACCGTTCCAAGCTCAATGAACTCTTCATACCAAAAGACATACGACGCATACTATTGCTTAAACTAATGATGGCTAATCCTGACTATTGGGTGTGGCTACACAACAGAGACGACAAGTACTCTATGAAATCTGGATACAATCTCATCTCCAAGTGTGCTAAAGTAGAGCTTCTGATCTCCGAAACTCAACAGCCCTCTCTGAACCCTCTTAAGCAAAGGATATGGAAACTGTGTACACTTCCGAAAATCATAGTGTTCTTGTGGAAGGCACTGAGTGGTGCAATTAGTGTGGCTGATACATTGCGTAAAGTGGATCCAAGATGCCAAACGTGTGAGGAAGAAGGGGAGAGCATTAACCATGTGCTCTTCTCTTGTGTTAAATCCACACAAACATGGTCTTTATGCAATCTACCAGCTCCTCCAGAAGGTTTTCACTCATCTTCTTTGTTTTCTAACCTTGATTTCATACTCTGAGCGGCTCACTTGAAGTCGATACCTCAAGAGGTAAGGAATCAACTCCCATGGGCCCCTTGGATTTTTTGAAAGAACTGCAACACCATGATCTTTGATGGCAAACAATTTAGTGTTATCGAAAGTGTAAAGAAAATTAAAAAGGATGCAGAGGAATGGATGGTGGCTCAAGCACACACACAACATGTATCTCATGCAAATGCTTACTGTCTCCAAGATGCTCAAACGGTTCGGACGCCTCCTCCCATAGATTGGCTAAAATGTAAGTTGGCCTTCAATGGTCAAAAACGAAAAGTTTAGGAGGAGCATCGTGGTTGCTTCGAAATAGCCTTGGTCAAAGTGATATCTCATAGTCGCAGGGCCTTTTCAGGTATTGATAATGCAACTGAAGCGCAACACACATGCTTACTATGGGCCATTGAAAGCATGAACAGTTATAGGGTAACGAAGGTTGTCTTTGTTTGTGACTCAAGGGAACTGGTTGGAGTCATCCACAAGCCTTCAAATTGGCCTCTTTTCAAAGATCATGGACAACAACTCGTAAATGCCTTATCTCGTATCGCAAACTGGAAATTGGAATTTGAAAATGGTGATGCAAATAGAAGCGCTTTCTTAATAGCGTGTAATGTAACTATGGAGGGTAGATGACAATCTTATGTTGTTGCGGGCTCCTCAAGTTGGCTACAAGCGGTATTAGAGAGGGAGAAGCCAAGATCTTCACTGGTTCAGGCTCCCTTTCTTGTTTGATCTCTTACTCTTGATCCATATTGCTCTGTTTTTGATATAATGTTCTGTTTTTTTTGCTTTATGTATATGTCTCTCTGTTTTCTCTTTTCAAAAAGTTGTAAGGATGCTGGGTTTTCTAAGGCCCGTTTCGTTTAATGGATTCAAATGTTTAAAAAATCTTGGTAATCAAGTAATTCTAAAATCTTCTTTAATGTGAGCTTTATAATGGACATCCACATAATACTAGGTGGCTGGTCCGCACCAGGTGTGGGTATGAAAAGTCTAGGACAAAATAACGTTATATGATCATAGAATTTACGTGCGTTGAAATTTGTATAAACTGTTTTACTTATAATTTTGAAGATGTCTTGAGGGGTGGATGTTCGAGTATTCAGTTCGGGTTTTTCGGATAGTTAAGTTTATGAACCGTTCGAGTAGTTTAAAAACTCGGTTCGATTTAGATCCAATGTGTTCCTATTTTGGTTTGATTAGGTACCTACATTTAGAAACCATTATGAAATCCAACTATATTACAATTTAGATATTTAGCTAAATTACTTGAAAAAAAAATAAAAATTGATTTAAATTTGGAAAAGTAGTTTAAGTTTGATAATATAATTTAAGTAGTAAAATATTTTGGATACTTTTGTTTTTGGTTATAAATATAACATATATTTATGGATTTGTAATTTATTTTCAGACATTTGGGTCCATGTTCAATTCTCAATTCAATTATGTTCTTCTTTTATAGGAGATTAGGATCAGTTCAGATAACTAGCATTTATCAGTTCGGTTTGATTCTCAGTATATATGGCCAGCCCTAGATGTTCGTATGTTTTGTGACATCTGTGATACGACAATTTTAAAAAATTCCAATTATTTCAAAAATATATCAGCCACCTTCTACCATATTTACATAAATATAGTTATCTATTTCTCGAAAAAACTAATAAAATTGATCATTATGATTAGATCCAAATATGTTAAATTTAGAATTATATAGTCAACATTTTTGTTTTCAATTTTTTTTTATATAAACATTGTCTGATAAGTTTTCGTTTAATAGTCCTAAATCTGAAAAAAAAATCATGTATGTGATTATTAATAAATCATGATTTAACATATAATAAAAACAAAAAGTTAAAATTGATATTTTTCTCTAAATTTAAAGACTCACGACACTTAATGTAATAAGGAAATGCACATGATTTTTCGTGAGTATATACTATAAATGTTTTTAATACAAAGATAATTTCATACAATTTTGAGATTTTTACTTTGTTTTAAAGTGGTATATCAAACTCAATATAAGATTACACAAAATATGAATCGAATTTTTTATGTGCATGAAATTATGTAATTCTTATCCTCTAAAAGCTTGTGTACACAAAACTACAAAACTAAAATTTTAAATGGATATATGATAGCTTCAATATTTTTCATAAAATAAAAATACATATAATATAACCAACATTAAAAATTAAAATCTTTTAATTGTTAGAAGAGGGTACATGTGTCCATCTTCTCCATCAATTAAATGAAAATTTTGTTGATTACAAAGAACATCATAAACACGAGATGAGTTAAGATCGATTTTAGAGTCTTATCACCTTCCAAAAATAACCCATTAGATTTTTCATGAGTATATACTATAAATGTTATTAATACAAAGATTCTATCAAATTCAATATCAGATTACGCAAAATATGGATTGAATTTTTTTATGTGCAAGAAATTGTGTAATTCTAATCTACTTAAAAGTTTGTATATACAAAACTATAAAAACATAATTTTAAATAGATACATGATAACTTCAATATTTTCACATAAAAATAAAAATACATATATACAATCTATATATAAAATTAAAATCTTTTAATTGTTATGAGAGGACACATGTGTTTATCCGTCATTTAAATAAAATTTTTGTTGATTACAAAGAACATCAAAAGCACAAGATGAGCTATAGATCGATTTTAGAGTCTTATCACCTTCCAAAAATAACTCTTTCATAAATTTCATAATAATTAACTACGACGTGTACTATATTATTAAAAATATGAAGCTATGGGGACAATTATCCCTGATATTTGTCCAAAAAATAAAAAATATTTTCTTATGATAAAAATTATGTAAAAAGTTATCCATGTGTATGTAATTATCCTTGTTTATTTAAAAAGATATCAAAAATTTTGGCCAAAAATATGAAACTGTACGAACAATTATTGAAATAATGTTTTAAGAACATGGATATTGGGAATCATTCGAAAATATTTTCTTAAAACACACCATTTCATCGGCTAAGAGTGCCTCATGTGTAGTCTTATTAGCGTAAATTTGACGTCATACATTAAGACCTTCACATAACAAAAATTGTTGTTCAGAAGGACAATATCGAAAATATTATTCACTTGAGTCATCGAAAAAAGCATAAATTTGTGTGAATGAAAATTTTTTATGCATCCACCTCTAATATATAATAGAAATAAAATTTCTTTTTAAGACATGTTAACATAATTAGTTACAAATATTAAATTGTCATATCCCCCACTTTCCATTTGTAGTGCAACATTCCAAAAATCTACAATTCTTGACTAAGAAGCTAACATAAATGTCCGTATTATGCAATATATAATTTTTGACAAACAAGCTAATATAAATGGTGGAATCTTTCAATTTTCTTATATGTAAAATGATAGTAAATGGTCGGATTATACAAAACTATTTACCTTAAACAATTTATATTACTATAATTTTAGTTCATATTGTATAAAATATAGAAATTTAAAAAATAATGTTAATCTAAAATCCTACATTAAATCATCTAAGATGATATTGTATATGATTAAGTTTTTTATAATGGAAAATCTCTCAAATATATGAAATGCAATTTTACATTATATTGTATTAAGAATATACAAACTCTGTTTAAAATAAATAATTTGAAAATAATTATGAATAGTAAAAAAGAATAATTTATTTTAATTCATTATTTCAAAAAATAAATATATAAAAATCATATGAGAATATAATAAAATCAAATAATACGAATTACAAAACACATGATTGATGATTTAACTAAAAAGTATATACTCACATCTTTTAATATATAGTAGGAACTAATATTTTATTTGTTGTAAATAATTTAAATAACAACCAATATATATATATATATATATATAGTATATATATATATATAGTTACAAAATATTTATAACATCAGAAGTATTATTTTTCGTAAGATAAGCAAACATTATAATTTTAAATTCGAAATGCAATGAATTTTAAAATCTAATTCACTTATATTTTTATGGTAAGATCTTGTTTGGGAATTGATATAAGTTAGTTCATGTTTTACTTTTTTACAGCTCAAATTAAATACATAAAAATTCTCAAAATTTAGAAACTCATCAACCAATTAAATTATAACCTTTAATTCTAAAACTCACATAGGGTTGACACATAAGCAAAAATCACTTAAGTCACTTCTCTTTTAATTTATAGTAGGATAAGATTTATAACACACCCCCTAAGATGTCTATTATGAAATATGGCTTGTAATGCGTTTAAATGATTGCCTCATTAAAAACCTTACTAGGAAAATCCAATGGGAAAAACAATTGTTAAGGGAAAAAGAGTGCAACACGCATTACTCTCCCTATTGAATACATCACTTGAGATCTTTGAGGCGCTACATTCCAATATAATGAGTTAACTATTTGAAAGTAGCGGTTGGAAGCGCCTTTGTGAATAAGTCTGCCAAATTTTCACTCGAACGAATTTGTAGCTCACAGACATCGCCATTCTTCTACAGTTCATGGGGAAGAAGAACTTTGTTAGAATATGCTTTGTTCTGTCCCCTTTGATATATCCATATTTGAGTTGTGCGATGCATGAAACAATGTCTTCATACATAACTGTTGGAGTTTCTTTCCCCGTAGATATACAACAATCTTCTTGTATATGCTGGATGATAGATCTTAACCAAACACACTCACGACTAGCTTTGTAGATAGCCAAAATCTCTGCATGATTAGAAGAAGTTGCTGCAATGGTTTGCTTCATGGAACGCCAAGAAATAGCAGGACCACCACATGTGAACACATATCCAGTTTGAGATCGAGCATTGTGAGGATCAGATAAATATCTTGCATCTGCAAAACCAATTAAATCTTCCGTGGATGAGTTAGAAAAGAATAAACCCATGTCTTTCGTTCCTTAAAGGTAACGAAGTATATGTTTAATCCCATTCCAGTGCTCCCGAGTTGGACATGAGCTAAACCTTGCCAAAAAATTCACCGCAAATGATATTTCAGGTCTTGTATGACTAGCAAGGTACATCAATGCTCCTATTGCACTTTAGTATGGTACTTCAGGACCAGGAATTTCCTCATTGTTTTCTCGAGGACGGAAGGACTCTTTATCCACATCAAGTGATCTCACAATCATTAGACAACTCAAAGGATGTGCTTGATCCATAGAAAATCTTTTAAAGATCTTTTTGTGTATGTCATTTGATGCACTAGGATTCCATTACTTAGATGCTCAATTTGTAATCCTAAACAAAACTTTATCTTTCCAAGATCTTTCATCTGAACTATCTCTTTAAATATTCAATTGTATGTGCAATCTCTTCAGAAGTTCCAATGATATTTAAATCATCAACATACACTGCAATGATGACAAATCCTTTTACGAATTTCTTTATAAATATGCATGGACTGATGGGATTGTTTTTATAGCCTTCATTTACAAAGTAGTTACTAAGGTGATTATACCACATACGTCATGATTGTTTCAATCCATAAAGTGATCGATTTAACTTTATGCAGTAATGTTATTGAGAACTAGAATTAGTTGCTTCTCGTAGCTTAAATCCTTCAGAAACTTTCATATAGATATCAGTATCCAGTGGACCATATAAGTAGGTTGTGACTACATCCATTAGTTGTAAATCACGTCCTTCTTTTAACGCCAGACTAATAACAAACCTGAAAGAAGTTGCATCCACAACACGAGAGTATGTCTTTTCATAATCAATTCCAGGTCTTTGTGAGAATCCTTGTGCAACTAAACGTGCTTTGTATCTAACAACTTCACCATTTTCATTCTTCTTTCTCATAAAAACCCATTTATGTCCCACTGGTTTTACACCTTTAGGTGTACGGACTATTGGTCCGAAAACTTTTCTCTTTGAAAGAAATTTCAATTCAACATCTATTGCTTCATTCCATTTTGGCCAATCATTTCGTTGTGTACACTCTGCAATAGATTTTGGTTCTTAATACTCATCCATAAAATCAACTGGTACATTGCATGCAAAAATATCATTGACGTCGATTTGCTTTCGATTCCATTTTATTCCAGACATGTCATAGTTAATTGAGATCTCTTCATTATCAGGTACATGAGTTTCTCCTTTTGTCAAGTCTAAGGTCTCTTCTAGAGATCCTTTATTCGTAATCATTTCCTAGGTTTCACCATTACTAATTTCTGCTCATTTTCTTTTCCGAAGATTTTTATCTTTGGACACGATAGGTCTACCACGCTTCATGCGTAGCTTAGACTAATTAGTAGTTTGACTTTGTCCTTCTGAGACATTAGTTCTAATTGGAGCATTCACAATTGGTATATATGACTCGGTCACTCTTTTTTTGGTCAGTAAATGCGTTTGGCAATTGATTTGCTAAGCTCTATAAATGATTTATCTTTTGGACTTCTGTTGGGGTAAAAACGGTTACGACAAAATCGATGCCTAAAAGAGTAACGGAAACATCATCTCTCCTTCGAAAATGAAAATCATGAGAGGATTATCAATTATGAGGCTCTTCCCGCATAATCAATCTCCTCTCGATCAAATGTCGAAGCTCCGCGTCTAGCAAACCATAAGCGGCCACCTCGCAAAGTCTAGTCACTCGCGGGCAACTAAACGCGAGAATAATGAAATCAACGTCCGAGACCTCTAGAGACCTCAGTAAACGAGTTTAAGAGCGATAAGAAGTCACCGTAAACGACGGATAACCGTGTCGCTTCGAAAATACGAGCAATACGAACAACGGCAAGTCTAGCCGCCTATTGGGCGATCAGACTCACAGTCTAGGCGCCCGTTGGGCGGCTAGACTCTCGTAAAGTCTAGTCGCCCACAATTGATTAGAAGCTGCTTTCCCGATTGTCTTCGCCCTCGAATCACGGTTCGAGCGTTTCTTGTTTCGTCTCGATTGGAGTCTCTGTTGAAATCTCGCGACAATAATTCTAAAGACTTGCGCTTTTCATGAAATTTTTGTATCGATAGTATAAAATGACAAGGGTTAACTCAAACACCAACATTGTCTTAACTATACGACCGATCTTATCATTTCGTAAAACCGTCACCGTGTAGTCGTACGAAGAACGATTTCTACGAAAGAAATCGTAAAAATCACTTTGTCCCTAAACGGCCCACGAAGACCCAAAACGTGACAATGTCCACTTATAATTTCAGAACAAGAACGGGCCTAACTGTGTCAACGATCTATCCGAGTTTTGCGAAAGATAAAATGAAAATACAATAAAGTCAAAGTCTGAAGATAAATATAGAAAACTCGTAAAGATATGGAATATTCACAAGAAGGGGACACACATAAATTTCTTCACAACTCATACTTAAAACTTTAGGTTTATTTTCGTTTTTTGTTAGCGAGCTGCGTCTCAATTAGGTTTACCAGTCTTACGCTGTTAGAACTAGGATACTCGCCAACAGCTCTCGCGGCCACGGCTTACCACCTGTTGTATCGCTCAACGCAGATTCGAAATAAGATCTCTATTGATCTATTTTCTTTCGATTCTATTTTATTTTTATCTCGTTGTCTTTTTTCTACGTACGTTTGATCTAACGTTGTTAGTTTAGCAGATATCCGGGACCTCAAGGAAATTTATGGTTTTCTGGCTTTCCTCCGAATACAAATATCGACAGTGCAAATTTCGGTTCCCACAGTTTGGCGCTAGAAGGAGGGGCCTGTTCGCTCAGGGTACGGATCAATCTAACTTGCAACCGCAAAACGCTAGATCGAACATGACTACGGACGATCAAAACAATCAACCAGCTCGTGACGGCGACAATGCTAATAACGATGCTGGAAACACTCTGGTGACGAACAACAATGCGGTCAACGCTGACGCAAACACCACGACGTTCGAGAAGATCAAAACGATGTTCTCGACTCTCGAACAAAAGTCAGCCGAACAAGAAAAACTAACTAGCTCTCTCGCTAAACATGTTGAAACCCTAACCGCGAGGACTAGAACTATTCTTCCGCGTGGAGCTACCAGACTCCGTGGAAGAAGACTCGACTTCGCCACTTCGCACGGCTTACTCCAGAACGCGCAGGAAAATCCATCGGGACAAAGTCTCGATGTAATCACCCCTTATGCGCCTCAGAATAACATGGAAGATCCCCCAAATCCCGAAAAGGAATCGGAGGATAACGAAGTCGAGCGAATTGACCTAGATTTCAGCGATCAATCCGACTCCGTGGATGAAGATGCTGATGTACACCCAAGAAGGGTTAAGGGGTGCACAACACAGAAGAATTCTCAACTCAGCGAACCCATGACGGAAGAAGAGGAAAATATCTTCTGGGTAGAGCAAGAGAAACAGGCCGAGGAGCAGTTCAGAGCCATTCGCAGGACATGCCAACCATTTCGAAAAAAGACCTGCGACGATCTTGACGAGATTCGTGATCTCCACGACTACATCGAAAAAATAGCAACAGAGGTCAAAGCGGTAAAATCGCAGATTCATCACGTGACCAGTGCCGCGCAAGAGATCGACATGCTCCTCGAAGAGGCTCGAAAATCTCCATTCACTGCTCACATAACCAACACCAGAGTCTCAGATCCCGGAAAGGTGAAAATCCCAATGTATGACGGAACTTCCGATCCGAAAGCTCACATGCAGACTTTCCAGATCGCAATGGTGAGATCCAAGCTTAAGGAAGGCGAGTAAGACGCTGGCTTCTGCCATCTTTTTATCAAACATCTCCAATGAGCGACCCTCGAATGGTTCTCCCGTCTAAAGCGAAACTCCATCGGAAGTTTCCGTCAACTCTCCTCGGAATTTCTCAAACAATACTCCATGTTTATGGACAGAGAAACTTCCGACGTTGACCTATGGAGCCTTTCTCAAAGAGAAGATGAATCTCTCCGAGATTTCATGAACAGGTTCAAGATAGTAATGTCGAGAGTTAGCGAGATCAGCGTGAAAGTGGTTGTAGACGCACTTAGAAAGGCTCTCTGGTACAAGTCGAAGTTCAGAAAGTGGGTAGCTCTCGAAAAACCACACACTTTTCAGGATGCGCTTCATAAGGCCACAAACAAGGTAGGACGTCGAGGAACACCTGGACGTGGAACACGTCGTATGATGAAAACAACTTCTGCGAGTTTTACCAAACAAAGGGTCACTCCACTACGAACTGCAAAGTTCTCGGAGCAAGGTTAATAGGGAAACTGCTCGCAAGGGAGATCTCGGACATAACCAGAGTAAAAGACCTCGTACGTGATACAGATCGCCCACTCAGGACCGAGAAAGCACCCACTGGAGACGTTGTGTCTCAAGGAACCCAAGCGGATGGGAAACGCGGAAGGAGGCCTGACGACAAAGGAAACGATTCCAATTGCCACAGAGTGAATATGATCATCTGAGGGTCGCAATACTTTCGCGACACCGCCTCATCGATAAAAGCATATCACCGAAAGGATGAGTCATGTGCAAACTAGCCTACGCCACTCGATATCGCAAGCGACACCACAAATAACGCCATCACTTTCGAGGAATACAAAACTTTCGGGATTGAAAAACCCCATAACGATCCTCTCGTAACCGACCTCATCATAAAAGGTCTCGAAGTCGCCAGGGTCCTCATCGACACAGGAAGTACCGTTGACATCATCTTCCATGATACCCTCAATAGGATGAACGTCGACTTATCTAAGGTCACACCCGCACCGATACCACTCACGGGTTTCCCAGGAACAACTTTGATGACTCTCGGATTGATCAAATTTCTAGTGGGTGCCAAGGAGATAGCGAAAGTTGCCGATTTTGCGGTCGTCGACCACCCTGCTATCTATAACGTTATCATGGGAACGCCGTGGAGAAACTCCGTGAAAGCAGTCCCATCGACCTACCAATTGGGCATTAAATTCCCAACCCTCTACGGAATCTCCACAATCTTGGGATGCCAAAAGCAGTCACGACTTTGCTTCCTAGCCGAGCATAAGCTAAGACAAGTCGCAATGACGCCCATAGCCGAACCCAAAAGAATGAAGACAACTCGGCTTCCAGCTGAAGATGCTTCGGAAAAAGATGCGACAGAATCGTCGATTCAAAAAATGGCTTAGTCCGACAAGGCAACACCCTCAACACCCGAGAAAACCGTCAACCCAACTGTAGTCGTCAAGACTAAAACGGCTGACGCAGCTTCGCCAAACGAGTAATCACTTGCAACAACAAACTGAACTATGAGACGGCTTGATCCTTGAAAGAGGTACGTAGGTAGCTCTTCGCAAGAAGAGTTCACCTGTCCCCCTCTCTAAAAAAGGGGAGGGAAGTGGGTGTACGTATACTCGTATACTCCCACACTTTGTACTCGATATTTTTCGATCAGGTTTCGATAATAAATTTTCGCTTTTTATTTTTCGTATAACCCAAAAACGGAAATCATACGAGAAGACGTTTCTTAACAAACTTCGTATAACATGTTCACTAATACATTCTACAACAAAACAGAAGAACTTCCGGAAAAAGCGAGACGTCGCGAGTTTCCAAGAAGCACAATTCCGAACTCGATCAAAAGCCTCTAAAATAGGTCGCAAGACTATCAATCCCCTACTAGGAAAAAGGACAAGTACTTGTCCAATTTCGCGCCCGTCGATTGGCCCCGACGGATGAACTAATCACTCACATTAACTCGCTCTTCGTGAAGAATGGGTTTTCGTATATCCGACTAGGATAATAGCGTGCTATAAAAGAAATCCGAAATTTTGGTACGCACTTCTAGACGACTTAGAAATTTTCTTTGGAGAGATGCTCGATTCCCGATTGATGCAAGTCATATAAGCCGAGAACTTATCGCAAACTTCAATATCAAGACGAAACCATGTTGAAATCGAAACGGGAAATGTAAGCCGGAGTTAGTCACCGTACGCCCTAAAACCGAGAGTAAACCTAGGTCTTGCCCTAAACCCAACACACTGGTCTCGAGCATGTCAAGGCATGATATCTAACCGATACGAGATCCTAAAACATGTCTCTTCGATAGACTAGATCGAAGACATAACTTCCTTGCACTTCTTCACATGACTGGACATTTTTTCCATCTCGAAGTCATAGAAGTAGTTGGGAAGATGGGTGCGATACAAAGTGCCCACCGAATCACGGCATTCGCGGTATTCTCCAAAGGACTGTTGAGCGCACTTGTACTAATCGGAGTCCGCCGCAAACTAAACTGAATGATCAGCCACAATTGAGGCGACCTCACGCTTTCCGCGCCTGTACGCACGGCAAACCTACAACGGTTGACTCTACGCCAATTCCTTTTCACGAAACGAAACCACTTCGACCTCCTTCTTCAGGCGGGCGTTCTCTTCTTCGAGTCTCTGGGCCTTTGAACCGAGCCATCTGCGTCTCTAAGTTGCTCGCCCTAAGGGCCTCGTCCATCACATTGAGACCCTGCATAAAAGGAATCTTTTTAAAAGTTAGGAGCGATGTCACTTGAATGATTAGAATCATATCGTGTGCACGAAAACTAACCCCATGCACAAACGCGAAGCCTCTGCATATTGCCCAGACCTGAAAAATCCCGCGCCAGCCGCGGGTTGATGCGTCGGGGCATCAAAAGAAGAAAGAAAGGCGTCAAATTCTGACCCTTCTCCGAAAAGCGGCATCGAAGGTTGGCTCAAACCGCTTCCGTCTCTGCCGAGAAAATTGTTAAACCACGCCCCCTCAGGCGACCCTCTCCTGTCCATGGTAGCGTCGCTCCCGTTAGCAGGCCCTCGCTCGTTTTGGGGAGATCTCTCCCTCTCCAAGTCGGGAGGCAACTCGTACGGAGTGAAGCCATTCATGGTCGGTTCTAGATCCTCTTCCGAAATCGCGTTGGGTTGAGTCCGATTCTTGTGGTATGTAACCGCGTTGCGAACTCGCTGCGGGGAAAAGTAACCCCAGTGGTACGGACCGCTTCGGAGAAGGTCCCTGACAATGTAAGTATCTTCCGGATGCGGGGGAAGGGGATCCAAATCTTCAAAATAAAAGAATTATCAGATAGCGACAAACGAAAAGAAAACGGTCAAAGTATCAAAAGCGATACCCGCGAGACCCCATTCACGCCTAAAAGAAGAAATGTATTCGCCCTCGACAGAGGCACTGTATAAAAGAACAAAGAAGTATCGCTTTCTCTAATTATGGAAATTAGATGTAAACGATTGAATCGCCGCCATGTTTTTCCTCGGCTTGAGGCAATATCAAAGCGAGTTACTCGTGGCCGACAGAGATAGAAACGCCACTAGATAGTCGACGCTTAAGTCCATTCCTCACTCATAACCCAAAACCAAGAGTCCAACGAGGTGTTGAGTCCAACGAGGTGTTGGAGACCGATGGGCGAGAGCTGACCGATCGATAAACCATAATGATCCAAAAACTGGACTATGATCCCTAGAATAGGAAACCACAGTCGACAAAATAACAAATGTGCCTTGTAGCGTAAAGAAACCACGAGGCGGAAAATCAGCATCCTCTCCGGCTCTCGGCATTTGGAACTCCACCTCCTTCGGGACTCGCCAGAAATCCCGGATGACGACAAGGAATGATTTTCGACACTCGCGCAGCCTACTGGCGTCCTTTTTGAATTTCGGTCTCAACGGACACCACGAGTCGGGCGGTGGAGCTTCGATACGACACGTAACCCGCCATCCCTCGCTTCCTCAGGATCAATGGAGTGCGGCACGAATTTTACTTTCGGTATAACTTCACCTTCCCGGACTTGTAGGCTTTTGGGGTCAAAAATCGACGACAAATCATTCGCGGGAACTAGATCATTCGAAGCCTTAACACAAAAGAAGAGAGAGATGGAAAGGATAAGGAGTTTATTTTTACCTTAAGCAATTTTTTTGAAAATGAGCAAGTGGAAGATTTGGAAAGTTACTTCTCTTATTTATAGAAAGAGAAATTTACTATTCATCTTTGGACTTTTTAGCCATCAATTCCGCCTAACTTACCTAACGTGCCTTAAAAGTTCGCAAGAACATTTCAACGATTCTTGCAAATTGGGAGGCTAACTGTTGGGGTAAAAAACGGTTACGACGAAATCGATGCCTAAAAGAGTAACGGAAACATCATCTCTCCTTCGAAACTGAAAATCGTGAGAGGATTATCAATTCTGAGGCTCTTCCCACATAGTCAATCTTCTCACGACCAAATGTCGAAGCTTCGCGTCTAGGAAACTATAAGCGGCCGCCTCGCATAGTCAAGTCACTCGTGGACAACTAAATGCGAGAATAACGAAATCAACGTCTGAGACCTCCGAGAGAACTCAGTAAACGAGTTTCAGAGTGAAAAGAAGTCATTGTAAACGACGGATAACTGCATCGCTTCGAAAATACAAGAAATACGAATAACGGCAAGTCTAGCCGCCCGTTTGGCGACCAAACTCACGGTCTAGGTGCCCAACGGGCGCCCAGACTCACAGTCTAGGCGCTCGTTGGGTAACTAGACTCTCGTAAAGTCTAGTCGCCCACGGTTGACTAGATCACGCTTTGTCGAATGTCTTCTCCCTCGAATCCCGGTTCGACGTTTCTTGTTTCGTCTCGATTGAAGTCTCCGTTAAAATATCGCGGCAATAATTTTAAAGACTTGCGCTTTTCGTGAAAACTCCGTATCAATCGTATAAAACGATAACGGTTAACTCAAACACCGACATTGTCTTAACTATACAAGTGGTCTTATCATTTCGTAAAACTGTCACCGCGTAGTTGTACGGAGAACGATTTCTCCGAAAGAAATCGTAAAAATCACTTTGTTGCTAAACGGCCCACGAAGACCCAAAACGCGATAAAAGTCCACTTACGATTTCAGAACGAGAACGGGCCCAACTGTGTCAACGATATACTCGAGTTTCACGAAAGATAAAAGGAAAATATAATAAATTCAAAGTCTGAAGATAAATATAGAAAACTCGTAAAGATATGAAATATATCTGAAAAATGGAATATTTTCGCGGAAAGATATGCTCAAATCTAGGGCGGAAAAGGAAACTAGATGAGCTTATGAAGGCATATGAAAGAGGGGCTATGGAGCACGAGAAGGGGACACACATAAATTTCGTCNAATTTTCTTCACAACTCATACTTAGAGCTTTAGGTTTATTTTTGTTTTTTGCTAGCGAGTTGCGTCTCAATTAGGTTTACCAGTCTTACGCTGTTAGAACTAGGATACTCGCCGACAGTTCTCGCGGCCATGGCTTTCCACCTGTTGTAACGCTCAACGCAAATTCGAAATAAGATGTCTATTGCTCTATTTTCTTTCGATTCTATTTTACGTTTATCTCGTCGTCTGTTTTCTTCGTTTGTTTGATATGTCATTGTTGGTTTAGCAGATATTCGGGACCTCAAAGAAAGTTAGGGTTTCTTGGCTTTCCTCCGAATACGAATATCGACAGTGCGAATTTCGGTTCCCACAACTTTTAATTCAAACTCTTTAGTCCGAGGATCAAGATAAGACAGAGATAGCTCATTCCAATCAATTTCTTTTCACAAATGTTTATTTTCTTCCCCTAATGTTGGAAACATAGACTCATTAAAATGATAGTCCGAAAATCGAGCCTTGAATAAATCCCCCGTGGATGGCTCTAAAAACTTAATAAAAGATGGGGAATCATTTTCAACACATATGCCTAGCCTCCTTTGAGTCCCCATCTTAGATCGATGTGGTGGAGCAATTGAAACATATACTGCACATTAAAATATTTTGAGATTGGACATATTTGGTTCATAACCCTCGATCAATTGCTATGGGGAGAACTTATGGTTATTTTTTAGCCTCATGCGAATTAATGCTGCTGCATGTCCCCAAGCAAATACTGGGAGTTTTGATTTTATAAGTAATGGCCTAATGATCAAATGGAGATGCTTGATCAATGATTCGAGCAAACCATTTTGTGTGCGAATGATGTATTCGTATTTTATGGCTTTTTACTAATGTTTTATTCGAGAAAAATGATGTTTTGATATATATATTTGGTTCTTTTTGGAGTATTTTGGTGTTCTTTAGTGTTTTTACAGGTTTTAAGTTGCTTTGGAGAGAAACAGAAAAATTTGGGCCAAAAACGGATATTTGGAATGCAGAATCATGATGAAGCATCAGAAATTTGGACTTATTTGACAGACTTCCCACCATTAGATTGAGCTGAAATTTTGTCGCAAGATAGCCACAAGAGTTGGCTTTAATTTTGAGTTGGTTTGAAGGAAAGCTAACGGTTCGATCACAACGCGATCAAACCGACTTATTTTGAACTAGAATCGAAGATTGAAGATCCATATTACATATTTAAACACCCATACTCGATTTCTTTGTATTATTATGCTATTTTTGAGACTTCTAAGCAACTTTTGATCTTTGAGAACCCTAGGGAGAAGAATTCCAATCCATGCTCTATTGCAAAGAATTCTGAACCCTTATTTCTTGTCTTTGATGTCAATACAATATGTCTTTCTCTATTTCATCTTGTGTTGTTTTAATTGCCATGAGTGAGTATTTTCATAGATGGGTTTAGGGTTTCTCAGTAGGGGTTTTCATGATTTTTCATTGTTAGGTTGTTAGTTTGGGGAAATTATCTATTGGATCTTCGTTTATCACTATGCTTAATGCTGAAATTGGATTCGCGACCTAGTTTCTGATTTTAGGTTGTTCAATACACCGAAAGTAATTTCTTGAATGCTTGAACCTGTGATTAAACGAGCAAGGTGTCCTTTGCCAACAGAAGTTGATTTATTGCGCTTTGTGAACTTATCAAACATGAATCTTATGCATGTTTAGATTATGAAATTCAACGGAAGTTAGTCTCTAGGATTCTATACCATAGGGAATTAGCGCTATGGAAGTAGGTAGATTCTAAATTAGTGATTTGAGTTCTAGACGATTCTTAATTCTATTTCCCTATTAATTAACACGATAATGATGATGACTTGAATTCCCTGAGAACACCTTGGGCCCTATGTTTTTCTGATTGGTTTACAACTCGATTTTCTGCTTTTATTTGTTTTCTATTTGACTTTACCATCACCAACAATCTATTCCTTTTCATTTTAGCCCATGTTTGATCTGTAGCTTTTCATGTGATCATTGGTCCTTGTGGATTCGATCCCGAACCACTACAACATGCTTAACTGTACGCTTGCAGTGATTTCTCGGGTGAAAACCTGAGCTATCAAGTTTTCTGGCGCAGTTGCCGGGGACCAATTGGTCATCTTAGAGCTTTGGATCATTGCGTGTCTAAGATATTTTTTGTTGTTACTAATTTATCCTTTAGCTCTTTTTCTTTGCAGTTTTGATGGCCATGGATTACAATGATTGGTCACAGGAAGATACTTTTGATGATGAGCCCTACGTAGAGCTACCATTCGATGAAAGCGTGCTTACACCAGAAAAAGAGTGAGGTTGGATGAAGAAAGCAAGGAAAATCCAACGATGAAGAGGAATACCTTTGCAGCTATGATTCGATTAAACCATCTCACACATTGGGTAATCCTTGAAGACAGAGAGCTCGCAAGCATGGAAATACATATTGCTCATTCACTTAAAGAGATAATATATTGGATGCCACCATGCCAACTCTAAGGTACATGTGACTCAACCTTTGAAACTCATTATTATGAAGATAGCCACATGCCTTGCATTGCAAATATAGCTTGTAGTTTGCATACACCATTGTCCATTGATGAATGTTATAATCTGATATTTGAATCTCAAATGTTAGATGACCTAGCGTAGAAAAGATTGCTAAGGATTACCATGAGATATGTTTTGACATTCATTATATGTGTTCTTTGAATGATCATGATCCTGAGTTCAACTCTTCTATGCATGAAACATCTAAATCTCTTCTTGAAAAATCTTACCTTGAGGATATGCTTGATGTAGATAAGATCTTGAATGAGATAGATGATTCTAAGGTTGAGATAGGCTCGAGAGATGAGAATATTGTGCTTTACATGATTGATGGAGAAGATGTTGACTATTTTGTTTTAAATTCGTTTGAACCTGTAGTTGACTTTGTCTTTCCACTTAATGCATTTGATCCCCATGAGCATCTAGTAATCAAAGAATATTTAAAGATATATGCTATGCTAGTAGTGATTTTCTTTGATGAGACTAGTGTCTCTTTGCCATGGAAAACCATGTATTCTCTTGCACATGTTGTTTTTCCACTGATAGGAGAAGGACTAAAGGTGCGTTGACTCAACCTTTTGATTCTTATGATTAACATTAGCTGCCTAATTCAGGCTCGTGACTATAAATAAGCGGTGAGTGGGAGACAACCACATGTTAGTTTTCTTTATTTTAGTTATATTTTTGGTGTTTTTCACTTTTGGTTTTGGTTTTTTTGTGGTTTTGGACTCTTGGATGCAGCAAAGGAATGAGCGAATTTTTTTGCCAGACGGACAAGGATCGACCGCTCCTTGCTTAGGGATCGATCGATCCTTGTCGCGAAAAGGATATGATTTCAAGCTTGATTTAGAGTCTACAATCCCATTTGTTAGTTTTTCTTTTCTTTTCTTTTCTTTTTCTTATGGATTTTTATCTATCTATTTGCTACTTATCCCTTCTCTAGATTTGTTTTACACCGAGACTATGTGAGATAAGTCTAGGAGAGGCTACTTATGCTTTTTATTTTCTTTTGGTGTGTTGTTTGAGTCAGTTTTATGGTTTATTGAGTCCGTTTTGTTGGATTCTAGCACTTTGTGATGATTTTCAGATCACTTTCTTTGTACGTTGTGCCTTATTTCTGTTCATATTGACCATTTGTTGAGCTATTAGCGCATGCAAACCATAAAACCTCATGACTAAACTCCCTGCCAGAAGTCTTTGGATTGACCAAGTTCTTGTCTTGATTTTTTAACTCTATTTATGGAAACTACTAACGAAATTAATATCTTTGAATCAAGGGCTTGAAATCAGGAATTCGGAACCAATCATTCAGAATTACATCCCCATTTTCTTCCATCCTTTTTTGGTAATCCTGAGTGACCAGACTCATTTTTAGTCTGACACCACACCTTCAGTCTATCTCATTTGATTCTCCAAGCATTTCTTTTTCATCTTATATGCACACATGTATAAAAATAGTGGAGAGAATAAGGTAGACATGGTCCCCCTAATTACTTAAGTAGGATTGAACTTTTAGGTGGTTTAGACACGCTTAGTGAGTGTCTATTAGATGGTATTGGGTGATTAGAACGTTAAGATGGTTATGGTTGCAGTTCTTCTTGTTGTATGGGTGTTTAATTGATTTGAAACATTTATGTAATGCTGATTTTCCCCGCATTTTTGTGTATATGTCAAAGAAAAAAACAACAAATATAAAAAAGAAAAATGAAAAAACAAAACAGAAAACAAAAAAGAAAAAATTCAATTTTTTATTTTATATCCGGGAAAGAAAATTAGTTTTTACGTGTTATCTTGTTGTTTATTATGCCATGAAGATTGCACATGTTTGAATTGATTTACGAGTCTGTGGTTTGTGTTTGGGTAGTTACGGGCCATGATTATCAATATGCTCTCTCTCCACTGTGATTTTGCATAATGTCTTGTATCCTGGCGTAGATTTGAATCCCGAAACACTTTAGCTCTAACACTAAAAGTCATTTCATTACCTAGCCCGTTATTCCTAATGTAGAGTTCTTTGGTGAAAGTTTCACGTCTCTTTGAATGAATGTAGAGAGTTAACAACATGAATGCGAGTCTTGAAGGTTAAAAGTTTGGAGTATGGACGGGCTTGCGAGGTCATGCAGGGATTCTTAGGGAGAATGTTCTAACTGTCTTAGGTTTATGTGGTCAGCGAATCTATGTGCAAAGTAAAGTCTCCTGAAAGTGTAAAGGTCCATTTGTTTTCAAACTACTTATCGTTTGGCTTAATCTTCGTTTCCTTTACTTGAGGAAAAATAAAGATTCAAGTATGGAGGATTTGATGTATTCGTATGGGTTTTTACTAATGTTTTATTTGAGAAAATGATGTTTTGATATGTATTTGTTTTTTTTTTGGAGTCTTTTGGTGTTCTTTAGTGTTTTTACAGGTTTTAAGTTGCTTTGGAGAGAAATTGAAAAATTTGGGCCAAAAGCGGATATTTGGAATGCAGAATCATGATGATGCATAAGAAATTCGGACTTATATGACATAATCTCCACTGTTGGATCGAGCTAAAATTTTGACACATGATAGCCACAAGAGTTAGCTTTAATGTGGAGTTGGTTTGAAGGAAATCTAACGGTGCAATAAAGATTTATGACCATTTTAGCGAACACCTGTCATGCTGGCAACGAGAAGACCGACTTATTTTGAACCAGAATCGACGATTGAAACCCCATATTACATATTTAAATACTCATACTCGATTTTTTGTATTATTATGCTATTTTGAGACTTCTAAGCAACCTTTGAGCTTTTGGAACCCGAGGGAGAAGAATTCCAATCCGTGCTCTATTGTGAAGAATCTGAACCCTTATCTCTTGTCTTTGATTTCAATAAAATATGTCTTTCTCTATTTTATCTTGTGTTGTTTCAATTGCCATGAGTGAGTAGTTTCATAGTTGGGTTTAGGGTTTCTCAATAGGGGTTTTCATGATTTGTCATTGTTAGGTTGTTAGATTGGGGAAATTATCTATTGGATCTTTGTTATCACTATGCTTAATGCTGAAATTGGATTCGAGACCTCATTTCTGATTTTAGGTTGTTCAATACACCAAAAGTGATTTCTTGAATGCATGAACCTGTGATTAAATGAGCAAAGTGTCATTTGCCTACGGATGTTATTGCGCTTTGTGAACTTATCAAACATGAATCTTTTGCATGTTTAGAATATGAAATTCAACGGAAGTTAGTCTCTAGGATTCTATAACATAGGGAATTAGCGCTATGGAAGTAGGTAGATTCTAAATTAGTGATTTGAGTTCTAGACGATTCTTAATTCTATTTCACTATTAATTAACATGACAATGATGATGACTTGAATTCTCTTAGAATACCCTATGCCCATTATTTTTCCTGATTGATTTATAACTCGATTTTTTTGCTTCTGCTTGTATTCTATTTGACTTTAGCATCACCACCAGTCTATTCTTTTTTCGCTTTTGCCCGTGTTTGATCTATAGCTTTTCGTGTGATCATTGGTCCTTGTGGATTCGATCTCGAACCATTACAATGTGCTTAACTGTACGCTTGTAGTGATTTCTCGGGTGAAAACCTGAGCTATCAAGTTTTCTGTCGCCGTTGCCGGAGACCAATTGGTCATCTTAGAGCTTTGGATCATTGCACGTCTAAGAATTTTTTTGTTGTTACTAATTTATCCTTTAGTTCTTTTTCTTTGCATGTTTGATGGCCATGAATTAAAATGATTGGTCATAGGAAGAAGATACTTTTGATGATGAGCCCTACGTTGAGCCACCATTCGATGAAAGTGTGCTTACACCAGATCAAAGAGCGAGGTTGGATGAAGAAATCAAGGAAAATCCAATGATGAATACCTTAGCAGCTATGATTCAATCAATCATTCTCACACACCGGGCAATACTTGATGGCAGAAATCTCACAAGCATGGAAATGCCATTTGGCTCATGCACTTAAAGAGGTAATATATTAGGTTCCACCATGCCAACTCAAAGGTATGTGTGATTCAACCTTTGAAACTCATGATTATGAAGATAGCCACATACCTTCCATTGCAAATGTAGCTTGTACTTTGCATACTCCTTTGCTCATTGATGAATGCTATGATTTGATATTTGAATCTCAAAGGTTAGATGACCTAAGGGTGGAAAAGATTGCTAAGGATTTCCATGAGATATGTTTTGACATTCATTATATGTGTTCTTTGAATGATCATGATCCTGAGTTCAACTCTTCTATGCATGAAACATCTAAATCTCTTCTTGAAAAATCTTACCTTGAGGATATGGTTGATGTAGATAAGATCTTGAATGAGATAGTTGATTCTAAGGTTGAGATAGGCTCGAGAGATGAGAATATTGTGCTTTACATGATTGATGGAGATGACGTTGACTATTTTGTTTTAAATTCGTTTGAACCTGTAGTTGACTTTGTCTTTCCACTTAATGCATTTGATCCCCATGAGCATCTAGTAATCAAAGAATATTTAAAGATATATGCTATGCTGGTAGTGATTTTCTTTGATGAGACTAGTGTCTCTTTGCCATGGAAAATCATGTATTCTCGTTAACATGTTATTTTTTCTACTGATAGGAGAAGGACTAAAGGCGCATTGGCTCAAACTTTTGATTCTTATGATTAATATCAGCAACCTAAGTCAGGCTCGTGACTATAAACAACCTTTGAGTGGGAGGCAACCATATAGTAGTTTTCTTTCTTTTAGTTATATTTTTGGTTTTCCACTTTTGGTTTTGGTTTTTGTGTGATTTTAGACTCTTGGATGCAGCAAAGGAACGAGCAAATTTTCTGGCTATACGGACAAGGATCGACGGCTCCTTGCCTAGGGATCGATTGATCCTTACCACGAAAAGGATATGTTTTAAAGCTGGATTCAGAGTCTACAATACTACTTGTTAGTTTTTCTTTTTTCTCTTTTCTTTTTCTTATGGATTTTTATCTATCTATTTGCTACTTATCCCTTTTCTAGATTTGTTTCACATCGAGACAGTTTGAGATAAGTCTGGTGGAGGCTACTTATTCTATTCCTTTACTTTTGGTGTGTTGTATGAGTCAGCTTTATGTTTCATTGAGTCAGTTTTTGTTGGATTCTAGCACTTTATGATGATTATCAGATCAACTTCTTTGTGTGATGTGCCTTATTTCTATTCATATTGATCATTTTATTTGAGCTGTTAGCGCAGGCAAACCGGAAAACCTCATAACTAAACTCCCCGCTAGAAGACTTTGGACTAACCAAGTTCTTGTCTGGGTTGTTTTAACTCTATTTATCAAAATTACTAACTTAGTATCTTTGAATCAGGGGCTTGAAATCAGGAATTCAAAATCAATCATTCAGGATTACATCCCCATTTTCTTCCATCCTTTTTCGGTAATCCTGAGTGACCAAACTCATTTTTAGTCTGGCACCACAGCTTCATTCTTTCTCATCTTATGTGCACACATGTGTAAAAATAATAGAGAGCATAAGGTAGACATTGTCCCCCTGATTACTTAGGTAGGATTGAACTTTTTAGGTGGTTTAGATACACTCATGAGTGTTTATTAGACGGTGTTGGATGATTAGAACATTAAGATGGTTATGGTTGCAATTCTCCTTGTTGTATGAGTGTTTTGCTGATTTGAAATATTTATGTAATGCTGATTTCCCCCGGATTTTTGTGTATATGCCAAAGAAAAAAAATGAAAAAGAAAAAAGGAAAAAACTGAAAAAATGGAAAACAAAAAAAGAAAAAAATTCAATTTTTTATTTCATATCCGGGAAAGAAAAATAGATTTTACGTGTTATCTTGTTGTTTATTATGCCATGAAGATTGCACATGTTTGAATTGATTTACGAGTTTGTGGTTTGTGTTTGGATAGTTAGGGGCCATGATTATCAATATGCTCTCTCTCTCCTGCGATTTTGCATAATGTCTTGCATCTTGGCGTAGATTTGAATCCCGAAACACTTTAGCCCTACCACTAAAAGCCATTTCATTAGCTAGTTCGTTATTCCTGATGTAGAGTTCTCTGGTGAAAAGTTTCACATCTCTTTGAATGAATGTAGAGAGTTAACAACATGAATGCGAGTCTTGTAGGTTAAGAGTTTGGAGTATGGACGGGCTTGCGAGTTCATGCAAAGATTCTTGGGGAGAATGTTCTAACTGTCTGAGGTTTATATGGTCAGCGAATTTAAGTGCAAAATAAAGTCTCCTGATAGTGTAAAGGTTCATTTGTTTTCAGACTTCTTATCCTTTGGCTTAATCTTCGTTACCTTTACTTGAGGACAAAAAAAGATTCAAGTCTGGGGATTTGATATATTCGTATTTTATGAGTTTTTACTAATGTTTTATTTGAGAAAAATGATATTTTGATATGTGTTTGGTTCTTTTTCGAGTCTTTTGGTGTTTTTTACTGTTTTTACATGTTTTACGTTGTTTTGGAGTGAAACAGAACAATTTGGGCCATAAACAAATATTTGGAATGCAGAATCATGATGATGCATCAGAAATTTGGACTTATATGATATAATCCCCACCGTTGGATCGAGCTAAAATTTTGACACACGATAGCCACAAGAGTTAGCTTTAATTTGGAGTTGTTTTGAAGGAAATCTAACGGTGCAATAAAGAGTTATGACTATTTTAGTGAACACTTGTCATGCTGACAACAAGAAGACAAATGCGCAAAAATGAGTAACTTGGTAGTCAAACAGAGATCGACAGATCCTTGCAAGGGATCGATCTATCCTTGTCACAATTCGATCAAACCGACTTATTTTGACCAGAATCGAAGATTGAAACCCATATTACATATTTAAACACTCAGACTCAATTTTTTGTATTATTATGCTATTTTTGAGACTTCTAAGCAACTTTTGAGCTTTTAGAACCCGAGGGAGAAGAATTCCAATCCGTGCTCTATTGCGAAGAATCTGAACCCTTATCTCTTCTCTTTGATTTCAATACAATATGTCTTTCTCTATTTTATCTTGTGTTGTTTAAGTTGCCACGAGTGAGTAGTTTCATAGTTAGGTTTAGGGTTTCTCATTAGATGTTTTCATGATTTGCCATTGTTAGGTTGTTAGATTGGGGAAATTATCTATTGGATCTTCGTTTATCACTATGCTTAATGCTAAAATTGGATTCGCGACCTAATTTCTGATTTTAGGTTGTTCAATACAACGAAAATGATTTCTTGAATGTCGTAACATATGATTAAACGTGCAAAGTGTCTTTAGCCAACAGAAGTTGATGTTATTGCGCTTTGTGATCTTATCAAACATGAATCTTATGCATGTTTAGAATATGAAATTCAATAGAAGTTAGTCTCTTGGATTCTATAACATAGGGAATTAGCGTTGCGGAAGTAGGTTGATTCTAAATTAGTGAATTGAGTTCTAGACGATTCTTAATTCTATCTCACTGTTAATTAATATGACAATGATTATGACTTGAATTCTCTGAGAATACCTATGCCCATTGTTTTTCCTGATTGATTTACAATTCGATTTTTTTCTTCTGCTTGTATTCTATTTGACTTTAGCATCACCACCAGTCTATTCCTTTTTCGCTTTTTCCCGTGTTTGATCTATAGCTTTTGGTGTGATTATTGGTCTTTGTTGATTTAATCTCGAACAACTATGACGTGCTTAACTATATGCTTGCAATGATTTCTCGGTTTAAAACATGAGCTATCAGCGAACATGTGCAACAGGATGCTCAACAATTATCCTTATGGACATGCAATAGTCATAAAAAGGTTGAGACGAGCATTATCAAGAAAGTTTTTAGTGGAAAATCTTGAAAATATGCTCGTAGTCTGATCAATTGAGCAAGTAGCCTCGCAAATGCTAGGTTGCAGGTCGATAACAAGGATACATGTGACCATCTAGTAGATGCATCAATTAAAACTATAAAATATCTAAAGGTTCCACACGGTGGGTGAATTGCCCCACAAATATCTCCTTGTATCTGTTCCAGAAAATTGATTGAATCATGATTTATCTTAATTGGTGAAGGCCTTATGGTCAATTTTCCTTGAGAACAAACAACACATGAGAAATCGTTGGGAAGAACTTTTTGGTTCTTCAGTGAATGTCCACATGAATTACTGATTATTTTTCACATCATTATTGAACCGGATGGCCTAACCGATCATGCCAAACATATATATATTTTCAGTAACCTTCTGGTTTAGTATGACATTTGCCTCATTTGTACTAATTTTAGTGTACTACATATAAGTGGAGAATTTCGGTTGTCTTTCCACAATATTTTTAGACCCTTGGATAATACTCGTGATATAAAGGTATTCAACACTTCCTTCACTCATAGTCTCAATATGATATTCATTCCTACGAATATCCTTAAAGCTCAGTATGTTTCTTTGAGACTTGGGAGAGTATAATACATCAACAATTTCTAATTGCGTACCCTAGGTAATAATATATTTGCTCTTCCAAAACCTTCAATTATTTTTGCACTACCCATTATGGTATTCACAATAGCTTCTTTCATTGTCAGTTGAGAGAAATATCTCTCACTCTTTAGAATAGTGTGGCTAGTTACACTGTCTGCCAAACATAAGTCTCCATCATTTATTTTCTTCAAATAAATAGATAAAAAGAATCACGACCATATATCAAAATAACTTAATAAATTAAATCGAACTTAATCAGGGCTAAAACATATTAGTTCATAGAATAAAAGGCAAAAAAACCAAAAACCATAAATCAAAAACCAAACACCAATAAAATAAAAAATAAAGTTCATTAAATAACTATAGCTCAAATTACTTTTACTCTTCATCAACGAACATATCAGGAAGTTCTAGGTGAGTGGTATCACCATGATTAAAATCATCTTCTCCATCTTCGTGCACAGAATTTGTTTCCATTTTTCTTTCTCTTTTGCTTTAATGATTGTCGATAGAGATCAACAACATGCTTTGGTGTACGACATGTATGAGACCAATGGTCTTCTCCTCCATGGTTTTTCATCAACAATTCTTTTTTTTTTGCTCAGCCACACGGAGACAAGATATAAGTTGAGAATATTTTTCGAATCCATTTTCATGGTATTGTGTCTGCAGGACAACATTATTTGCATGAAAAGTAGAGAAAGTCTTCTCTAACTTATCTACTTCCGTAATTTTCTCTCCATAAAATTCTAGCTTAGAAGTAATTCTAAACAAGGCTGAGTTATACTCAGTTACAGACTTAAAGTCTTGTAGCCTTAGATGTGTCTAATCATAACGAACTTTAGGTAAGATCACAGTTTTCTGGTAATCATACCTTTCCTTTATATTGTTCCAAGGGATTTGTGGATCTTTCACAGTCAAGTACTCGTTTTCGAGATACTCATGGAGGTGATGACAGAGGAATACCATAGTCTCTGCCTTGGCATGATTTTGAGTTTTATTTCCTTCCTTGATTGTATCACCAAGTTCTTTTGGATTAAGATGAATTTCCACATCTAATGCCCATGCCAAATAATTTTCTCCAATGATATCAAAAACTTCAAATTCAAGACTAGTAAAATTTGACATGATCATACTAAAATGAAAAAAATAATGATTAAATTTATTCCTATCATGTCAGTTAATTAAGTTTTCAATCAACAAACTAATTTCACCAAATAATTTAGTCAACAAAATATAATTTTCTCTACCATATTTCATATCTTGAAATCAAATACTAAAAATGCATATAATTATATTCTATTTTATTTAATCGATACAATATATTTTAATTCAAAATACAAAAATAAAGACTATGATCTCGGTTTATAAATTAGATAGAACAATTACCAAACAAAAAATGAAAAATACCAGACAATACATTACGATGTATAAAACTAAACAAAAAAAAAACAACAACATCATGACAATAAAGAGATGTGCCCTTTTGTTCGGAGTCAATGAAAAAATATGCATGAAACTGATCAATTATTAAACTTATAGAAAGTTGTTAAACCATAAGCGAAATGTAAAAATATTTTGAAGAGTATAGAATAAATAAGCACGATTTATAATGTGGTAGCTACGTAAAATGTTTTTCCATGATTAAAGTAGTAATTAAAAAATTCTTTTAACAATAACATAATTATATGGGAAATTATGTTGACATGAGATAGAACCCAATTGTTAAATACGATAAGCAAAATCAATAATCATGGTGATTACACATTCAAAAGTATAACCTCGTACTTAACAAAAAATGTTTGGAGAGATTAATTTACCTCAAGTGGAATGAAGCAAGTTCATTTTAGAACAAGGACAAGATAAAAACTCATTTAAGAATTTTAATTCAAACGGTTAAAGACTCGTGCTGTTAACGTGTAATGAAAGAGAGAAAAGATGAAAATTGGTGATTTCTTATTCCATGGATAATGAACCCTTTATATAATAGTGCAATAAGTGACAAGCTTTAATTTGAAGTTAAAACTAATAAGAGAAAAGGAAATTTAACAAATACTTAAATTTGGTAATCAAATAATTCTCGAACCTTTTTTAATGTGGACTTAAGCATCCACATAATATTTATAACACATAAAATATATTTTCCTTGTTGAGAGAAAAAATTTTCTTTGACACTAGTTACAACGTACAATAACAATAATAAATTTTTAAAAGAATGAGAATTGGTGCATTAAAAACAAATATAAAGAACATAGACGATAAAAATTATAAATAAAAAGTGACAAAATTATTTTCTCTTTCCTCATTTTAAACGACTCATTTTATTCTTTATGTTTAGCTTTAAAAATACGAGGAGAGAAGCCGCACAACATGCAATTTTTTATTTATATTATAAATAAAATTTTTGATATACAATATTTATTAGATTAATGATTCGATTATTAATATTCTCATGCGATTAATTCGTCTATGCATTATTTTCTGAATATCTATTTGATCTCTGATATCTTTTTATTTATCCAAATTTTAATATTACAATAATTTTAAATTTTGTTAACTTACTATACTAAACTTTTATTTCAAATATCTTTCATTTATTTCATTTTCTATCTTGTTTGGTTTTTTCTATTTTCATCGTCTACTTCTCTTCTATACATGATGAATTTATTATCTTCGAAAAAAATTTAAATGTTATTATTTTTTAATTTTAATTATTTTTTATGTTATCTCTTTTTCAGTTTGATACCTTTCTTGTTTTTTTTTATTTGCAAAAATTGATGAACCGCTGCTAATTCGAAGATGATAATTAACTTAGTGCTTGATTGGTAAGGGATTTAGGGGCTGTAAAAAGGTAAAACAAAGCTACATTCTAAAATTTGAACCAATCGCACTTTAGCTCTCTTTTTTTTTTCTCTCAAAGCCTAACAAATTTATTTTTTATTTTTTTGGCTCTAAGTTAAGTAATTTTCACAACCTTATTTTAGAAGCGGTAGGAGTTGTATATATATATATATATTATTCATCTCTACAACTCCTACCGCTTCTAAAATAAGGCTGTGAAAATTACTTAACTTACAGCCAAAAAAATAAAAAATAAATTTGTTAGGCTTTGAGAAAAAAAGGAGAGCTAAAGTGCGATTGGTTCAAATTTTAGAATGTAGCTTTGTTTTACCTTTTATATATATAATTACGAATGTATGTATATATATATTCATAATTATATAATAGGAACTATGCATATATAATTATTTATACATGTTTAAATATCTTCATATTACTA